>JAXGGA010001815.1:0-139004 GCA_038373865.1 Uloborus plumipes
ATTGGACCACCACGGCCCATTATTCAGAGACTACAGAGCCCATTATAGTTTGTTTGAACTGAGTGTTATGTGTCCTTTCAGAAATAGCTGGAAATTTAAAATACTTTTAGCGGAAAATAGACTTCATTTCCGGCTTTTTACGAGTGTTGCTTTTCTCCCAACCTCCGATATGCTATATATATATATCAGTAGCGAGGCGTGACTTCAAGCGTCAGTCATCGCTAACTTTCAGGTCCCCAAAGAAATATACCAGACCATATGTTTCGCTCATGGGTGTTTGTGATAAGAAATTTTTGAAAATTTTGGGCTGCCGTTTCCGAAATTTAATTTTTCAGTTTTCGAAAATTTTATTTCCGTTAAAGCAGGAAATTCTCCTCACACAATAAATGAAGTATACTTTGAAATGATAAAAATCATTCATGTTGTTTTTATGAGTTTTAAAACTAAATAGTAATTAAAAAATTCAACTAACCTTGTAAAAATCTTGGTTCACATATACTTCTTTTTCAATTTGAAAAGTTCAAGCTTGCTGAAATGCAAAGCTCGAACGGCAACGAGCACTACTTTTTATGAAAAACATTTATTATTGAAACTAAAAAGAGAGTAAAAAAACAAAACCACGCACACATATATTCGTTTTTGAAAGTTCGATGAAGTTCCAAAACACAAAAGGTAACAGCGTTTTCCATATGCAAAACTACTGTTGCAAACAATATTGTCTTCGACCCGTCGGCCTCATATTGGCGCCATCGTAAGATAACAATATTTTTCTAACCGCAACCCCTTTTTTTGAAAAATGTGACGCACCGAATTGAAAAAAAAAAATAAAAAAGAATGAACGAAACAGGAGAAAAAAATCTCAACCCCTCCCCATCCAACCCCCACGATCCGCCAAAACTGAGAGTTGCCAGTAAAAACAAAATGTCCGCGGGTCATCGCCGATGAGTCTTATTACATCTAAGGGAAGCTGTGAAAGAATCTGATTGGCTGAAATGGCTGACAAGCGAAAAAACTTGCGCGCGCACACACAAAACCGATGCGATATCTGTAGCGATGAGTGAAGGTCACGCCTAATCGTTTACTCAACAGATGGCACCACTAAAATAAAATTATTTGGAATATTAAATGATCCGAAAAAATAATCTGAAAATAAAATTTTAAAAACTTTAATTCTTCCAGTGCAAAACGAGGTTTGCCTTCAGGTCATCGGCGAATCGTTCGATGACTTGAGGCCTCGCTACTGATATATATATATATATATATATATTATATATATATTATATATATATATATATATATATATATATATATATATATATAAAGGATGAATATACCAAATATATTTCATTATCAGAAGTAATGTACAATGCAGGCTTCTTCTCCACATAACCACCTTGACGATTGAAGCATTTGCTATATCTGTGAACATGCTTTATAATAGCCAACTCGTAAAATGTTGTTGCCAATGATTGGAAGTCAGTTGTGATAGTGTATTTGACTTCCACTTCACTTTGAAATCACGATGCCTTTCCAGACCCCAAGCAGGAGTGCCTAAGCCCCAGCTTCAGTTCAGAGAACAGATGGAAGTCATTTGGCTCTCGGTCGGGACTAAATGGTGGGTATTTAAAAACGTCCCATTGAAATTGCTGAAGGATCCGTTGAGTAACACGAGCGCTATGAGGACGGGCATTACCATGGATCAGAACAATTAAAGAAGTCAGCACGCCTTTTTGTTTGTTTTGAATAGCTCTCTGAATGAGTCCCCAAATTTCACAATTAGCATCTGCAGTAATTCACAAAACACTTCATAATTCATACTTGGTGGTGGAATCAATTGTGACAACATTGTTTATGCGGCATCAGCTCAACAGAAAATGGTCGTGTCGGACTCGCCAGTGAACAGATTATGTAGAGGGGGAGATACATAGTTGGGTCGGTAGAAAATAACTTTTTTTTTTAATTTCGAAGATGGGTAATGCGAAAAAGGTACCATTGGGGGAACAAAAGTGCACAAAAAAAATATTTTGGTCAATTTCTTGATCTGCCGCAATCGCGTTAAAATTTGGAAAAAATGCATTTTTTCGAGATTTTTAGCAAATTATTATTTAAAAAAAAATTGTGTTTTTCGCCAACAAATAGGGCTAAAAATTTGCCATTGGAGGCATAGAAATTCCATTAAAATTTTGAGGTATGTGGTATAATTCCTGCCTTTTCCACCAGGGTTGTCATTTCGTCCACTTTTTTGTAAAATGTCCGGGACGCCGGAAGAAATGGACGAAATGGACAAAATTGGACGAAATGGACAAAATGGAAGAAATGAAAGAAAAAACATTTTTTTCATATGTTTGATGTATAAAAATGTTATGATATACAATTAGTATCTCTCTTGCATTACCCATTTTTCAAAATAAAATGATGGTATCATACAAAAAAAAAAAAAATGGCAATTAACCCATTGATTTTCAACTAATTTTATTTGAAAGAAATAAAATTTAACATAGTGAAAAAATCATTGAGTGTAATTACATTATTGTAGAGTAGACAAATAGAAAAAAAAAAGTTTTTCTTTAATAAATATATTTTTAAAAAGAAATTAAAGAGTATTCTATTACCTTAGATATTTATTAACACAATACAATCCCTTAAAAAGTAAACTTTATATGATATTTTCTCATAAATTCCATATTTAAATTTTGTTTGAATTAAATACACATATAAATGTATATCATTTGTATAGTGTTCACATTTTTTTGAAAAAAGGGCAGGGTAAATTTCTTAAAGAGGGCACTTTTCAAGGAAAAAAGGGGCACTTTTTGCGGAGATGAAAGGCACTCGGGCATATCGCCATTTTGGGAGATAAATTTGAGGTGTTGAATTTCAGAGTTGTAAAAAAAAATAATAATAAAAGGTCTTTGCTTCTTTAATACGGAAAAACATCAGTCGGAACGACAGGCCGTCTTTTGGAGGATCAGGGCCGGTGATCAATTGCCCCCCCCCCCTCCTGGTTTTGGAAAATTAATGGGCTTGGCTTTTGTTGGTTTTTGGTATAATTTTCATTGAATATATACTCTTTTGCCCCCCTGCAAAATTCGAAATGAGTCTTGCCTCAGGAAAAAGGGGCGAATAACAGGGAAATAAAGATTAAGGGATCTCACAATAGTTAGTGTTTAACCTTTTCCTACCTATATTCATGAAGAAAAAGAACTATGAAATGGTAAAAAATCATCTTTATTCATATGCCAGGGGTCTGGCTAGAGGAAATTCGGGTCCGTTAACGGACCCTTCACAGAAATACGATCAAGCAAAACGAACCCTTCACAAAAATACGATCAAGCAGAATAAATCTTTAATGTAAAATGTAGCACTTTTTTGTTTTCTTTTAAAGAAATTACCAGCACAAAAAGGGTAGTTGTTTTGATTTAATAGTTCTGCTTGTTTGTTTTATCATATGCAAATCATAAATCAAAATGGCTTGCTGCGATGTTGCTGCTATAGATTTCCCTGGAAATGCAGAGTAAGGATTTTTCTCCCAGCTCTTGACTTAAACAAAAAGGAAATAATAATAATAATTGCAGTTATCTGCGAAATGAACTTAAAACTGCAAACAGATTGCTAAGGTTGGAGACAAAATGAGATTGCTTCTGGTAGTGATCAGCTATTTAAAATTATAGCTACTAAAAAAAAAAAAATCTGACGTCTTTGGTGCGATGTTTTGACCTTATTTTGGCAGAAAATTATCTGTTTTTTTTTTCTTTTTTAAGCGCACAAGGGTGCGCATAAAAAAATAAAAAAAAGGTGGTGTTTTGGTTATATTCAGGAATTAATGCATTTTTTAGTCTGTTAATATTTGAGGTCCGGTAGTGTGTTTTGCTACGTCTCCCTACCGTATATTTTCTCCGAATTTTTGGCGAATATGTCTGTGATTACTAATGACATTCATCATGTAAACCCGATGAAATGTAATTCTAAAATTATTTGACTTTAATAAATTGTTTATTTACAGTTTTTTTTTTTTTTTTTTTTTTTTCCATTTTGAAAAATGCGCTCTCTTCATCCGATATGAAAATCGAAATTTACTTATTTTTCAAGCTAATTACTCTTTACTAGGAGGCAAATAAATGAAAATTCGCTTTATTTTTTGTTCAGATCATTATTTTAAATTTTTTAAAGCAAAATTAACTAGTCTTTTATGAATTCGCTAAATGGATTGTTTCATTTTATTTTGCATTAATTGTGTTAACAGACATTAATAATATGTTTGCCAATGACCTTTAAAATGCAATTGTACAAAACTTTTGCCGAAATAAATTCGTTTATATTCCGTTTTCATCCTTTTGATGTCATCACTTTAAAAACTGCAATCTTTTTGCATCCGCTATAGGAATAAGATTTTTCGCATTTTTGACATTTAATACGCTTTTTTTAAGAGGAAAATAAATGAAATTTATTTTTATTTTTTATTAAATTAAAAAAAAAAATTGCTGTTTTTTTTTTTTTCAAAATTGTTTGATTTTTCCCAAAATTATTTAGTTTTTCACAAAAAACGGACCCTGTGAAAAATCCTGGACAGACCCCTGTATGCTCATTGTGTTTTTTTTTTTCATAGATGTTTGTGAGAAAGGTTGAATATTTTAAAGTCAAAGTTGTAAAAAATCAACCATTAACCAACCTGTTAATGAGCGAATCCAAATGAAAACAAATAAAAAAAATTGCTGAGAGGATAGGAAGTAGGGTTGCAGCAGAAACCAATCAGAGCAGGACAGGGTTACTATAAGTTGCAGTTATCGCCAAAATGTAAGAACGTTTTAAATATTTATGATATTAAAACACTTTTCAAATCAATGTTATTATCACTGATTTATGTTACTTAAAACCAGCGTTTAAGCTATGGCTTGGATAAATTTTCGAGGGAGAACTCCCCACTCGAACGTCACTTGCTAAATTCCAACAAGATGACGTCGTGCGATCACTCTCTCTCCGATCCAACGTCATTTTCATTTGTACTTGTTGCAGAAAAAAAAAAGATGAACACCACATGAATCAGTAAAAGAGAAAGGATGATCAAAAAAACTTTCAATTGGACTTGTTTGTAAAATATAAGGGAGAACAGCAAGCGAAGCATTTCGCTATAATCAAGCATATTGTTATTCAAAAAGAAGTGCACCAGACTACGACACACCACATGGACATGGAACAAAAATTGCTTTTTCTTGAACAGGTGCAATGTGTGTCGGGGGGGGGGGGGCTGAGTCACCCCATTCCCCGCCCTCCTCTCACCTCCTCCATATTAAAAGACATTCGATTGGGAGCGAAAGTGCTGACTTCATAATTTTCAGTTTCTTTCGGACATCGTCCCCCCCCCCCCGGAAAGGGCAAGGCTCATCATTATAATTTTTCTGGTAGAGCAGGGCGCGTTTCAGGGGGAGGAAGGCGGGCAGGGCGCATCCGCACTTTTAAAAAAACGGGCAGGGTGCCGCGCCCTTTGAAAAACGCATAACATGAACGCTACATTTGTATTTGAAAATACATTAGATGCTACAAGAAATATTGGTTTAATTTTGATTCATTTGGTCATTTTACGTTATATTTTTTGAGGATTTAATGAATGTTGCCCCATTGTAAAATATTTATGTACACAGCATTGTTTTATGGATATATTAATGTTTTTATAGGAACATATTTCATTTCATGGCAAAAATTTCTTTCTCAAATCTTTTAAAATTTTTATTTCTACTTTTATATTTTATATACACTTTTATTATTGGCAATGAAACTCTTACACAACAAATAAACATCTTAAACTTATTTACTGCTAATGTGTGCTTTCATAAGCATTAAATCTTATCGTTAACATTAATTTATTTTATACAGATACTTTTTTTTATAATATCTGTTTATTAAATATTTGTTTGTATGCATAATTATATGTGCTAATTTTGACAATAAAACTATTAGCTCATTGAAAAAAATTAATATTTTAAAACTCTACTTTTAAACTTTGGATTTTTTAATCAAGAACTGTCATTTTCTTTAAAGTGGACAAAATGGACAAAATGCTATTTTGTCCGGGGCGGTTTTTTCCAGGTTTTTTCCGGCGGTTTTTTCCACCCCGGACAAAATCAAACAACCCTGTTTTCCACACATGCTTAGAAGACTTGGCAATTTCCCGTTTTTTTCTACGTTTCATTGGCCAAAACGTTAAAATCCTGTTTTCGCCGTACTTGTCTGAAATAACTACATTGTCTGCCACAATTAATGCAATTTTACGTGTTGGATACTAAAATTTTTTTTAAATAATTTCCTAAAAATCTTTAAAAACTGCATTTTTTCCCAACTTCAACACAATTGCGGCAGATCAAAAAATTGACCAAAAAATTTCAATTTTTTTCTGTATACTTTGCTTCCCCAATGGTACTTTTTCTGCATTACCCATCATCGAAATAAAAAAAAAAAGAAGTCATTTTCGGCTCACCCTAATACACAGTTAGCCAGCCTACTACGAATATCAGCCCTGTGCGAAAGGAGGTAGAAAAAAAACAGCCCTCGTAAATGATTACAAAAGTGATAACTAGTTTTACATTACAGGATTTATTTATTTTTTTATTTTTATTTATTTATTTATTATTATTGTTATTATTATTTTTTTTGTGCGTTTCTTAAGTAAATATTTATTTTTAAATTTTTCCGACTTTATTTAGGTTTACTTGCTGAATAAACTATTAGACATGAAAAATTAAAAAAGTAGTGGCATAAAGAGTTTAAGCATGTGATTTTTTAATTAGTATTTTATATACAGTATTTTATTTGCATCAGCTCCAGCCGTGAACGGTTTGAAACCGTCATTTTGAAATATGTTTCTTTTCATACGTCACTGGGGTCCTCGGCGTCTCAGTATAATAACTCGTTATTCTCGCAATCCCGAGTTGGCAGGTTTGATTTCTGCTCCCGCCCTGGTTGCAACTTCCCTCTTAGTGCTGTAAATTCTGTTCTCGTTTCATTTGGTGCCGAAGGCACGGGACAGGTTGATGAGAATGGATGCAGAGCTCCCTGTTTACCAGTACGCATTTGGTTCCAGCTGGTTTTGACTTTCACTTCACTTTACACTCCAGGATCCCCCGAGATACCACAACTCGTGGTTTAACCTGGATAGGGTCCTCAACAGCGATGGGTTCCTTTTGAACCAGACCAAGGGCCGAGCAAACCCTTGGCCCTGCACCCCCAGAGGTCACACAGTCACTCCAGTTTCACTTGGAGGACTTAGCGACCACGAACATTTTTAACGTCCACCCAGCCACCATTAATGAAGACGGTGGATCTTTGATAGGGTAGGATCGTACCTGGGACCCTCCGGTTACGAGTCTGACGCCTTACCAATCGGGCTACCATGGCTCCACATTCTGTTCTTCACTCTGCATCTATGCTGCACTATCTGTCGATTGCAAACTCTTTCTCGTGTTTGTCCAGAGGCAAGTATCCCGATACGCAGTCTTCTATGTATGTGAAACTGATTAGCTTCATACGTCACTGCTCTACATTCAAAAACCTTCTCTTATCTAGATAATTTTAATAGTATTTTCTACACTTTCTTTTAGTTTTGAGAAATTTATTTTATGCTTTTGAACACTTTGCGAAATAAAATTTCAACTCAGTTAAGTTATTTGTCTTTGGGGGGACACGGCGGCCTAGGAGGTAGAGTATTCTTCTCGTAAGCAAGTGGTCACGGGTTCGAGTCCCGCCCTGCACATGGATGTTATTTCAACCTGTCTGTGCCGTAAATCTGTCCTGTACTTGTCAGAAGGCAAGGCGCATAGGACGCAGTCCTCATGTATGTCGAAGCTCATGACTTCTTTATTTAAAAAGAAAGTGGTTTGTCTTTCAGCAATTGGCAACGCATCGATTGTGCGCTATTCTTGACCGTCAACAGAAGAGCTGGGGTCTCAGTGGCCGAGCGGTCTAAGGCGTGTAACTGATAACTCTGAGACGGTGGGTTCGACTCCCACCCTCGCTCCGGAGGTACTTTCCTTTCTTTGTGATGTAACTCTTTCATACATTGTCTGTGCAAGATATATGTAATAAAAATCATGTGTAATGGAGGCAAGACACTAGATTGTAGTCCTCATCAAAAACCTGGGCATATAGCCCCAAAACGAAACGAAACAGAAGAGCTCAGCTGGCACGCAGTCCGCATGTGTGCAAAACTGGTTAGCTTCTTAATAAAGAATAAAACGAATAAAGAATATCTCAGCTCATCACTGGAATAATCAGATTAGTTTCAGCCTAAGTTGTTTATCATAATTTTTGAAAGTTGAATTATAATGCCTATTTTAAAGTGTGAACTCTAACTTAAACCCCATGTTGTTGTTGTTACATGCCCCCGTTGGTCAGCAGAGCTAGACCAGGTCCATTAAGGATGGGGTAAAGATACGGCTTCCGTTTTTAAGAGCACCATTTTAGGTGGAAGACCGATTTTATGCTCATCACACATGCCATAAGGACCCGTTCATAGGGCAGGCATTCATTCATAACTCACTTTCACACACACACAGAAAGGACAATGACATAAGAGAGAGAAAGTACGCCCATGCCCCAGCCGGGACTCGAACCCGGGGCCACCGCATCACGGTCAGACGTCGCTGACCACTAGACGAGGTGGCCGGCTAAACCCCATGTTGTTCATTGGAGTTTGTATAGAAATGTTCACGGAGTAACATTCTCATGTGGTGCTAAATCTGTATCTCAGAACCAGACTAACGTAAGTCCATTTTCGTCACTTTTCAGTAGAGAGCGAAAACGATTGTCAGATGCATGCAAAGGATGGGACTCGCGCTCTTTTAACACTACTAACTAATTGTGAAGGAATTTCTTTTCTAGAATAATCTTCTTATCGGTCGAAGCGGAATAAGATTCAACGTACAATGCAGCAAAAACGTGAAAATCGCCATTTTTGGACTTACGTCGTTCTGGTTCTGATGTACAGAAATATAACCAACTAAGATTCCTAAAATATAACTCATTTAAGTATTGTATTTTCCAAGACCGCAAATTTGTCAAAGAAGTGCTTTGAATAGAAGGCATAAATATAAAGTTCAGGTTGAGTACATATGAAAACATTACTTTGAATATTTTGCCGCACTTGCCTTCTCATATAAAATATCATATTGATAAAGGAATAAAAATGCAATGCCCTTTTAATAACTGTGCTTTTAGAAATAAGAAATCTTCGTTCACCAGCCATATTAGACGCTGCCATTGGGATGTACTAAATGAATTAAAATTGGAAAATTTGAAAATTCTTTATTACTCATCAAGCCAGCTTGTCCCTGAAAATGAAACTGGTGTTGATCCCTCATCGAACCACTTACTGATGTCGAAAATGAAACTGGCCCATCTGAAAGTATTTTGAGTGACCATACCTTAAACCATAGTTTTATAAAGAGTTTTGGTTCATTTTACCTTAAACTTGAATCAAAAATTCTTTTGACTTCCAGTAAAATTCAAAATATAAGTGATAAAATGTTAAATTTAAGTAATGGGAAACAATAAAGCAATCTGTGAAATGCTAGAAAAAAAGCTTTCGTCAGTTCCAGTTTCTGTAAATGATACTAACAGCATTATAACTGAAAATTAGACTAATAATTTTAGTGTTAAGAATTCTTAATATATTTTAAAACTGATTATAAAATTAAGTCTTTTTACAAAAAATTATGTTGAGCCAATTAATATGTACTTAGTTAGAAACAGCATGTGAAACAACCGTCATACTGTCAATATATACTATTACTGTTAACGTTACATAATATGTTGATTAATAAAACAGTATCAAATTTGATGAATATGCGAACTCGAGAATTATTAAGGGTGTGTTGCCGGACATTTGGGATGGGGAATTTTTTCGAAAAACTAGCTGTTCAATGAAAATCCAGAATTTTTGCCGGTGATACTTTACCAAGATGATTTTGTGAAATGCTTAGCTTTCCTAGTTATGCAAAAAAAAATCATTAATTGATTGCTGTTTACGTTTTTTAGCTAATTTACCTCCTTTCATATCTTTTGCGTAAAAATACAGATTTTACTTACTTTAGACACACTAAAATACTTAATGCTATCCAAATAGGTTAATTCCCTGCTCTTTGTTTATGTATACAATGGAGACACGTTCCTAGCGCAGGCATTGATTCAAACATTTAAAGCCAATGAATTAAGATGGCCCATTTCCAATTACCAAAATCTTTCCGTTTTTACGAACAACACAATTTTGTAGCGCGACTACATGAGTGATGTTACGTTAAATCCAAGAATTCGTGAGATAGAGATAGAAGAAAGTTTCGTGGTGGCCACGGAATACTAGTTTGATAAAATCAGTTTTGAATTTTTTATTAATAAATAATTGACAGGTCGAAATAATAAATGTTTAATTTGTAATTAAGACACTTATAAGGACAATTGTTAGCTCAATAGTCAAGTCTTCTTGCATGAAGGACACCTGGTCAATTGTGTAATTTTTTTATGAATTGAAGAAAACGATGTAGCATTTTAATTGGCTGAAGAATAGTTTTATTTTACGCAGTGTGTTAAATAGTTAAGTTACAGTGATTCAAATTAAAATTAAAAGTTCCAACCAAAAAAGGAGAGCAACTGTCTTTAGCCTCCCCTATTGATTATCTTGTATTTTGCTGCAGTTTTAAATCGACTAGCGTTTCATGTACTCAGGAGCATAACAAAAAGTTTCACTTAACCCATTAATGCCTAGCGTCTAAAAAAAGGGGTCTGAATGTCCCCCAAATGAACATTTCAACCAAATAATAGTGTTCAATTAGTACCTTGGTATTGTTTCAATTCGTTAAAAACAGATTGCAGCGCATAACCATTGTAAAGTGGGTTCTGTAGCAGTTTCAATATGATCTTTATCAAAAATGACATCGTTCACAATCTCAAGAAAAAAAGCCAAGTTTTCAAAGTTATTCCCAGCTTCCCAGTTTATGTTAATTGCTGATTTTATTTCTTCTTATAAAATGTCTTTTTAAATATTATATCGTAGGCAGAAAAAAATTTAGTAAAAAAAATATGTACCCTCTGGGGTCTATCGTAACTTTTAAGGGACAATTTTTCTCTCCTTAATAAAAAAATTATTTTTACATAATATTTTTTTTATTATTATTTTTCCTGTCCATCAAACACTGTTTGTAACCAGTATACAAAATATTTTTGGAAAAAAAAAATGTCAGGCATTAATGGGTTAAAGAAACTACGTGGATTTACATTTTGTATTGTAAATTTCCTCCAATTACTTCAAGTGTAACAAAAGAGTAGACAAAATTGCTAACCTAATGAAGACAATGCTAGATTTTCTACTGAAACTTATATAATTCTGTTTAATCTGTACTTTTTATACATTTTGATATTTACTTGGCTTTTAACAACCATTCTGATGAATTTTTTTTTATTAGTAATTGCTGGGTTTTAAATTTTTGGTACCAAATATTTAGAAAATTGGGTTTAAAATCAATGGATCGCTTAAGTTCCTGCATGGTGAAACAGAATCATTTCTGAATTCATGGGGCAGCTACAGTGAGTATATATTTTTAAAAGTTAAAAAAAGAAATTCTGAAATACTATAAAAAAAGTTTCTGAATAACGAAATACTCGAAAGTTTTTTTTTTAATTACAAATATATTTCAAACCAACTCTGAAACGTTTTTCAAAATTACAGAAAGATTTTGGAAATACTCAAAAATATTTTTTTTAATTACATGCACCGTAACTGCCCTATATATTCAGAAATGTTTGCAGATTAATTTTTTTCCTGTAGTGTTCTGTGCAATACATGAGCGCTGAAAAAATGCAGTTATGCCTTGATGAGCAAAATTGTATAGTTATTGGCTTAGTTTGTTAGTTTTCCTCAGGGAAACGTGCTTGTTCGTAAAAACAGAGAGCTAATTCGACTAATTAGACTAACTAACGAGAAATATGATATAGTTCCTTTAAACCTTTCGTGATTAAGGTTTCATTTTTTCCCCTACTTCTTAAGTTTTATATATTTAAACTCAAGTTTCTGACAGCCAGGAAAATGTGAAAAAAATGAATTTTAATTTTGAATTGGCTTAAAATTTGCTTTAAATTGTTTTTGTTTAGTTCTATAATGTTCCTGCGTATTTTTTTAAGTAAGCAAAAAGTATCTCTTTCTTTAGAAGATACTGTTAGTCTTAAATATTCTTGAATTTTGCTAATTTGTTTTTCGTTAGGAAAGAATCTTTTTCATCTTTAAAATATAGTTTTTATTACCTTTAAAACAACCTCAACGACGTTTTTGCACACGTTTCAGCAATATTGTGTGACGAGTTTTTAATTTGAAAGAATCCTTTACAACTTTCTCACCAGCAAAAATATCAAAATTTACTAAAATACGCTGTATTCTTCTTACCATAATCATGTATCCGTTTTAACTTAACTTCTGATGTAGGGTTAATACCCGCTAAATGCGGCATATTTTCTTGTTCTCTTGAAGTGTTAAGTTGTTGAGGTTCCACTGTAACCCGCTTTCTATCGCTTGAAGAAATGATTCATCAACATCATCATTGTTAAGTACAGTAACTGTCTCTTCAGTGGTACACTAACAGAACTAACCCATATTTACAATTTAAATAATATTGCAATTTGTTTTTAGTTAAAGATATTAGGTATTAAAAATAAAAATTAGAAAAATTAATGATGATGGAGAAACTGTCAAATATAGAACAGAAGGAAATAGACAACAAACCTAAAAGAACTGAAAAAGAAAAAGAGACGTACATGCCGGCATTTGGCCGGATATAAAGCCAAAATTATAACTGATATCTAGCTGCCGGTATTAGGCCAAGTAGATATACTCGTTGGAATAATATATATATTTTTTTTTCATTAGTTGCCACGTCAGTAACTGACGACTGATATGGATTTTTCTTTTCGAGTCACGGTCTTCAATGGTTACTAACATAAAATTCGATATGAAATTTAAAATATATTCTTAAATATGCATTACACCGCCAGCTCGGCTATTTTGATCCATAGACTGCAGTTTCAGTGCATAATAAGCTCGAAACTGCAGTCCATGGATCGAAACAGCCGAGTTGGCGGTGTAATGCATGTCCTGCCTTAGCCCTTGCTTAGAGGCGGTTACTCACTGCTTAATATTCTTAAATAGTTACAGAATAATATCATTAATGTATATCAGTTTTACCAATGAACAATTTAAAGAAATTTCGTTAAAAGTTTAAACAGAAAGAAAGGAAAATCGATTCTTGCGCAATACCTATACTGCACGCTTTGTGCAATTTCCTCATAAATGCACGAAGCAATTAAAGTTTAGAGACCACGAAATACCTGGTGCTAAGTAAGACTAAGAACAAATCATTATTATTACTCTATATTATTTCACAAAAAGCTATATTTATTTTCACAGAGAGTTCTCGAACTTACTGATAAAAATTTCGAAGAGGAATACAAACAATGATAAGCCGTAACCGCAAAGTAATGCCAGAAACACTTGTTTAAATTCCTCTACTGATAAAGAAAGTTCCATATATGTTTCTGAATAAACACTTAAGTCCATAAAGTTTAAATTCAACGTTAAAAATGCACAAATATGCAGGTATACTGCAGATACGTGTTTCGGGGCTACAAGGAGCCCCTTTTTCAATGCAAGAAGTGTGAGCTTTAGGATGAAGAATCATCCGATAAAAGCTCACACTTCTTGCATTGAAAAGGGGCTTCTTGTAGCCCCGAAACACGTATCTGCAGTATACCTGCATATTTGTGCATTTTTAACGTTGAATTTAAACTTTACATCTATCGCACAAAGGTATTTATTTTCTTCACTTACGTCCGTTTTCTTAAACATGTAATCGTTGAAAGATTTTTCATAAAGACCGTTTTCAGTTATTCTATCGATTATGTCATTCAACTGTTCAGCACAATAGAACTTTTTCCTCATCGCCACAGCAACTTGAGAAGTACGAAAAACATCATCGGAAACGAGCATACTAGTGGGAGGAAATCGTTTCAGCAAGAACCTGAGAGCTGTCGCAACGGATCTTTCATAGAAAATTTTGATTTTAAGATATTGGCTGTCTGGTGAAATATACCATTTATTCGCTTCAATGGCTTTTACTTCAATGAAGCATCCAAGCTCTGGAAAAATATTTCCATCAAAGAAGATCCTTTGGCTGAGTAGACTTGGCAAGTTCCACTCTAAACTGCTTTTGCTGGCTCTGATATTCGACGCAAACCAGGTTCATGCCTTGGTACTGTAAGCAGAGTTTGAGAACAGCAACATAACTGAAACGTATGATCGTGAGTACTATAACATATTATCCATACAAAATTCTCCTATTAATAAGATTGATGCTTTGAGATTCAATTTTAATGGGAGCCATTTGAAAAAAGTTCAATAAAATAGCAACCTCTTTTAAAAATTCTCCAAGCTATAGTTGCGACTAAGAACAACGCAAAGCATAGAGTTAACCACAAGGTTTCAGAAAAAGGTTCGAGTATAGAAATGGCTCTGGGAAGTAATTCGGGTGTTCTGCTTACAAAAACACTGTCCACCGTGGTGTAGGCAGGGAAGAAATCAACAACAGTCAATCTCTGTTCGGTGGGGCCAAGACTCCCCCAAGTGCAATGTCTGCTTTGTTTTTCTGCAGCATGTTAATCAGTCCTGTCCAACTTTTGTTAGCTAGTACTTGACCCCATTCACCATCTGTGTTGATTATTATCTCGTGTCTTGGGGCTAAGAAACGAACTATCATTCTGAGAATTTCGGCTTCGTATCCACCCGTGATTATCACTTCTGTTTCAGTTTGATTTACTTCTAGTGTGGTGTCGGCTGGATTTATAACTACTCTCACATCCTTGTTGCATATCATCATTTTTTCCTTATGTTGATATATTAGAAGATTTGAAAAGTTTCTGATACGTTTTACTTAAAATGTATGGGTCATTTTCAAAATTTGCTTACATTTGCTGTCCGGAGGTTAAAAAGACGATTTTGAAGCATAACTTATATTTTAAATTCAATGCGAATAATTATTTTCTGCAAGAAATGCCCCCAAAAAAATTCTATCACTCAACAAATTATTGAAATTTATTTATTTATTTTTATATAAGTCTTTAAAAATGAGAATCAAGGCAAAAACGCTTGTCCATTTCCAATTTTCGCAAGTTCAACTATTTTTTTCCTATACTTAATGGTCAAAAAAAGTAAATGCGACACATTATTTTTATATATTGACTATTAGTATATGGTATTCATGATAAATATTGACAATAGTAATTTTATTTCAATAAGAAATGTATGAATATATTTTGTCCGGAAATTCTTATCAAGTCCGTTACCCTAAGATTATTTTAGCTAAAAAAGGTATTTATTGAAGTCAAAAGATGGTAACACGTATTCAGTTAACTTAACAAATTAGTGACGTAACTATTTTGTACCATTTTGTTTCCCTGAGTCGAGAAGTATTGCTGTGGCGTTTCGCACAAAATGTTTTCCAGGTGCGTATTTTTATTCTTTGTCAAGTCCGTTACCAAAGATTTTAGTATTAATTTTTACTTTTTCTAAACTTTTACGCCTAAATATTGTTCATTATACAACTTTAAGAAAATGCATATTGTAGTTCAATTTTTAAATTCGACAACCTAGCCATAATCTGACATTTTGGTTGAAATGTCAAGTCCGTTACTGGTCAAATCCGTTACCAAATGTCAAATTCGTTACCATAGAGTTTTTGATAAATATTTCAATCATCACAAACATCGTTTTAAGCTTCAGGGCGCAAATAATTTCAAATGAAGGTGGTTCTAGGCTCTATGATATAGTTTAAAAGTGAGTTTTCATATTGATTTTGTATGGTAATGGACGACAATTTTCCTTGCAACTTACAGTTTTACAACAGCATTTGAATACTTAATTATTCATCAAAGTGTACAACCAGTTACTTTTTTACACACCTACAATGTGAGACTAAACATCTGTTAGTGTTTCTAAAAAAAAATAGCAAGTTAAAAAAATTACTTAAAAATTTTGAAATGTAAGCATATGGTGAAAATGACCCGTATAGGCTTCTGTTTTGCGAAAAAAAATTGCTGACTACTCTGTTTTTTGTTTATCATAATTCAGAAACGTAAGTGAGAGACGTAAAACATAAAGCTGCCTTAAAAAATGAGAATTTCTATTATAAAAGCAGAAACTGATCGAATTCGAGCGCTTTCATGAGTGCAAAACTGGAGAACATCAGCATTTTTCATGAAACATTTTTTTCGAGTATATCTAGCGAAGTTGTTTACTTTTTAAGTGATGTTGATACCTGATGTTATGGTCAGAGTCAACAGTATATTCGTGCTATTACAAACAAGTTCAGTGATGAACTAGGCCAAACGTAATGGTATTTTGTGTTTTTTTAGGTCGTGTAATCTACGGAATTAGGCCAACAGTAATACTCGTAGTAAGGAAAGCGTTTTAAGCAAAAATTGGATTTATGTTATTAACACCTGCAACAGGAATAAATTCAATCTATTTTATGAGTTTCCAGCAATAATTTTAGTTCAATAATTTTATAAGCTATTGTTTAAGGGGAGTTCTGTGGGGCATGAATCTGAAAATGGAACACGTGCAGATAGAATTGAAAACAACGTGACTATTAAAACTACGCAACGAAGTACGGTCTAGCTTCGTTAATTCGAACATGCTTAAAACGAATTACCGATAAAACAAACTACACTTGCGAGGCATGTAATATTGTTTGCTGTTTATTTCCTTTCGGCTAAGACAAATTACATTTAAGTCAAATTGAATTTAAAAGTCATTTTGAGTTCGTTTTAACAAGGTTCAAATTTGTTTCCAAACTCTATATTTCGTTAGAGATTTTTTTTAATCAGTATTTTAATTACGAAGCAAAGAAATATCGGTATGAAAAACAATCAGGAGTAGTTTATTGATTTCAACAATATAAAAAAGTTATATCAGCCAAAATATTTTAAATGAAAATAGTTTTTTTATCACGTTTAACATTGAGCTACTGCGATAATCATTAATTGATAAATTATTAACTCATTTGCATAATTAAAAATACTTTACAAAAAATACCTATACTCTCTCATGGCGGCGCATTGCCAAACAGAAATAAATTTAAGAAGTCATTTTGATTTCTTGAGTGATATGGTATAAGAGTCATTTTCACCATATGCTTACATTTCAGAGTTTTTAAGTATTTTTTTTAACTTGCTATTTTTTTTTAGAATCACTAACAGATGTTTTGTCACATATTTTAGGTGTGTGAAAAAGTACTTGTCTGTACTCTTTGATGGATAAGATAGCCCCTAGAACCAACTTCATTTGAAATTATTTGCGTCCCTGAAGCTTAAAACGATGTTTGCAATTATTAAAATATTGATCAAAAACTGATGGTAACGGACTTGACATTTGGTAACGGATTTGACCAGTAACGGACTTGACATTTCAACCAAAATGTCAAATTTATGGCTAGGTTGTCGCATTTAAAAATTGAACAACAATATGCATTTTCTTAGAATTGTACAATAAACAATATTTCGGGTAAAAGTTGAGAAAAGTAAAAATTAATACTAAAATCTTTGGTAACAGACTTGACAACGAATAAAACTACGCACCTGGAAGAAATCTTGTGCGAAACGCCGCAGCAATGCTTCTCGACTCAGGAAAACAAAATGGTACGAAATAGTTACTTCACTGTTAAGTTAACGGAATACGTGTTACCATCTTTTGACTGCAATAAATACCTTTTTTTAGCTAAAATAATCTTAGGGTAACGGACTTGGCAAGAACTGCCGGACAAAATATATTCATACTTTTCTTAATGAAAAAAAAATTACTATTGAAATGTTTATTATGAATATCATATACTAATAGTCAATTTATAAAAATAATTTGTTGTATACACTTTTTTTTTACAATTAAGTATCTAAAAAAAGTAGTTGAACTTTTGAACGAAAATTGGAAATGGACAAGCATGTTTGCCTTGATTCTCATTTTTAGAGACTTATATAAAAATAAATAAATAAATTTCAATAATTTTTTGAGTGATAGAATGTTTTGGGGGTATTTCTTGCAGAAAATAATTGTTCGCAATGAATTTAAAATATAAGTTATGCTTTAAAATCGTCTTTTAATCTCCGGACAGCAAATGTAAGCAAATTTTGAAAATGACCCATAGCAAATATTTGAACTGGAAATAAAATAAGTAGAGGGGAGGTAACTACAATCATTAATAAACGTATCCATATGCTGTTCATAACATGTTGTTCGTAACATATGCTGTTCATAACATGTTGTTCGTAACATATGCTGTTCATAACATGTTGTTCGTAACATATGCTGTTCATAACTGTTCATAAAGTCATAACATGCTAAGAATTTGTCATTACTTATATCTATATGAATGTTCTTCGCATTGAAATTAAAAAGCTGTCAAAATGACTGCTTGGGCAATCTAGTGCTAAAGAAGCAACTTTATGGGTAAGAGAAATTATTTTTAAAGTTTCATCAAAACATGCGATTTTAAAGTATAGAAATAACTTCGGTCTTTCCATAGATTATTTTGAAAATCTTTTGTAGTCATGTTTAATTACGTTACTGTGACGGTTATTGATTGAAATTTTTGTCTACATGTTTACATAATTGAAATTACCGGCTAAATTACTGGAACAAATATTGTTAACCACTAAATCGTGCAAGTTTCTTTGTATATTTGTATGTGACATAGCGTGTAAAGATTTTTTTGTCATTTAAATATAAAGACTTTTTGTCTTAATGAAAATTGACATGAAAAGTTAGTTTCAGTAAATAAGTTTTTGTCATTTGAGAAATGAAATGTCAAAAAATATTTATTTTGTACTTTTAAAACAAAAACTGATCCTTTCTAAACTGCTTTAAGAACCAATTTTCAAAACTTCAACTATCAATCATTGCACTTAACTTAATTTTAAAAGTTCTTGTAAAAATATGACTTCTTTAGATTTACTTTTTTAGATAGCAAATATAGTCACTTTGCTTTGTTTTGTATTATGTCCAAGACATTTTCTACTTATTTTAGTTCCATTTGAGCATCAAATAAAATGGTATAATCATAAAATATAATATATATATATTAGAGATGCAGCGATAAAGCAAATTGGCCGATTAAATATTACCGATTAATCGGCTGTTGATAATCGGCCGATTTCTCGGCTGAGCCGATTGATGATAAGGATGATTGTTTTAATACTACCAATTTTACCATTACTGTTTTTTCTCTATTAAACAAACCCAAGTTTATAAATAGTAAGTAATTTATCTCTGAGAGAATTTTTTTTTTTTTTTTCATTTTCCTAGTTTTCACAAAATAATTTCAATGTTTTATCAAATTTCTTAAAACCAACTTTCATATTATTGTCAATAATATAATGAACACATTGTTAGCTATGTTAATTGGATATAAAAATTCTAAAAAACGGAGGAGGGGGAAATTGTGGTAAGCACTCCAATTTAGGAGTACTTTTAATTCATATTTTTTAATATTTAGTAGCAAATTAATTCAATACTTTTATTCTTTGAAAATTAGAGGTTATCTAAAAGCACTGTTCTAAGGAGAAAACTATCGCAACATGAAAAATATTGCAACATTCATTATCTATGTATATTAATTTAAAGTAGGATAATTAATTAAAAAACTTTATGTCAACTGTGAGAATTACTATTGCTGTTAATTAAATTATTCATCATTGTTTCTTAGTGAAGGTAAACTTTATTAATAATATTTGAAAAATTATTTTCGGCCGATTAATCGGCCCGATTTTACCGATTGTTAATAATCGCTAAAGTGGCCGATTATGGCCGATTAATCGGTACATCCCTATTATATATATTTCATCACTTAGTAATTGATATGATATGAAGCACCACCTGTTTAAAAAATATTTCATATCTTTGGCTGACAATTACTTTCTGTAAGCATAATAGGCAGAACTTTCTTAGAAGATTAAAAAACACCCAAAACCAGTCTGCAAGTCACACACCAACTTGCTTTAAACTAGTCTCACAATTTATCATAGATCACCACCAAGTAATACTTGGAAATAAAATGGTTAACTTAAAAAATTACAAGTAAGGTGTCGGATAACGTGTTTCTTAATGAAAAGGAAAATTTAGCTCGGCTATAATACCTTTTTGTTTGCAGCATGTAAAGCATTATTGAAATTCTTCCATTTTTCGAATTGCTATGTAAATTATAGTATTTTTATTATACAGTAAACTCTCACTTATGCACCGCCTCATTTATGCGCCTTTTTCACTTATACCACGATTTTCAGTGGTACCTGCATATTCCATAGTAATATAATGATAATTTCATTCGTTTATGCGTCGCTCTAAAGATAAATATTTCACTTATTCGCCGAATTTTTCGTAAAATGCAAGCAATTTAATTTATTTTCCTACAAAATGAGCATGTTTCTTCACTTTCCTCTTTAATCTTTCGCTTTTATTGCTCACGGAAGGCAATTTTTATACATGAACAAAAATTTGGAGAGGGACAAATATCTATTATTGGATCGTTTTGAAGGGACCAGTTTGTGATTAGGTATGCTACTATTTTTGTTTTATCCTTATCATTATGGTTAGGTTACATTAGTTGCCAAACCGTAGTAATATAACCATTTTCTTTAGAAACATTTTTATTCATGCTCTCATTAGAACTTATGTTGCATTTTAGAATTTTAAATGGACTTTTTCACTCATGCGTCTCTCTCAC
This sequence comes from Uloborus plumipes, assembly GCA_038373865.1. Classification (NCBI taxonomy): domain Eukaryota; kingdom Metazoa; phylum Arthropoda; class Arachnida; order Araneae; family Uloboridae; genus Uloborus; species Uloborus plumipes. Next base: position 20,799 of record JAXGGA010001815.1, read on the forward strand.
TTATGCGCCTTTTTCTGTTGGTCCCTTGGGTCGCCGCATAAATAAGAGTTCACTGTATTTTATCCTGCAAATGTACTATGTAAGTTTCAGTGTTTTTATTGCTTTTTTTTCTCGTTCGATTTGGTTACTCGCGTTCATCTTACTTAGTGGTTTTTAAAAGTCTAAAAGTCTGGTAGGAAGAAAGTACTGCCAACCTTGTTTGAAACCTTGCATTTTAAAAATTTTAAAAAGTCTTTATTCACTGGTCAGGTCACCCGATGTAAATAAGTCGCATTTTTGGGGTTGAGTAAGAACGCAAAGCTGTTCCGACAGCAGCGAATCCAACTTACGAGGCTCTCGTCATAAAGCGCACTTCTTAATTTGATCTTTGATTCTGAAATAAATGTTTTCCCATAACATCTACTCTCTTCTGTTTTAATAGAATAAAAGAGAAAACTCATAACATCTTGATGAATGCAATACACCGCCAACTCGACCATTGCGATCCATGGATAGCTGTTTCGAGCTTATTCTGCTCTCATCAGCATGGAATACGAAAGTAGTCGAGTTGGAGGCAAAAATCCTCTTATATAGCAAAGAGAGCCAAAAAAACTAGTAGCTAATGTGAAATTAGAAATACCAGCGAGCGACCGCACTTAGTACGGTACAACTCGTAATTTTTTTAGGCAGAGCGCAAGGTATAAAGCAGTGAGTAACCGCCTCTAAGCAAGGGCTAAGGCAAGAACATGCAATACACCGCCAACTCGACCATTTCGATCCATGGACAGCTGTTTCGAGCTTATTCTGCTCTCATCAGTATGGAATACGAAAGTAGATGAGTTGAATGCACAAATCCTCTTACATAGCAAAGAGAGCCAAAAAAACTGGTAGCTAATGTGAAATTAGAAATACCAAGGGGCGGTTACTCACTGTTTTATATCTTGATGAATGTCTAACTATTTGTAAATAAATATCAACAAAAAAAATAGATAGCAATCAGCATGGAACTACAAGCAATATCACACACACGCAACGCAATAACAGCACCCTGAGCATTTTTCACTTTTTCTAATGCCCTCCTAATCATTTCAGCAGTAACAATAAATTTTCATTAACTTCAACTAGAAATGCTTAATTGAAGCAAACGATGTTAGATGGCCTTGCTCAAGATTACGATATTAAGAATTGGGAAACTGTGGTAATTATCCTATTTCAAATGACTTCCCTATTCATAAAATCAGGTTTAACAAACTTTCACTGCAGAAACAGTAATAAATAATAAGGCTGGTACTACAAATGAATTTTGCATAAATATCTGAATTAGGCAGACATTTGGGGAATTGATCAGTATTGTTTGTTGGCAGTCATAGAAGTCTTAATTAGTAAGGTTAGATGGAGAATATATTGCTACAGGACGTATTTTCGGGTATTCATTCTGCAAGCTCCGTTCTATGCTAAAACTGTATTCCACAAAAATGTATCAATGACTGATGGCATCTTATTTCTGAATTCATGAAAGAATTTTTAGCTTTAATGACTTAAACTCGTTGAAAAAAAGCAATTTTATTTATTATCAAGTACTGAGATTAAATTAACAATTAAAAAAAAGACCCTGATTGCCGACGCATATTAAAATGAACTTTACTGGTCAAAAAGCATTTCAAATTTAACTATATTTGTTTTTGAGAGGACATGGCAACACAGAAAAGGGATGATAATCCTTCCTAGCCGCAAAAGCAGAATAAAAAGAGAAATTCGTAACTACTTTTAAAATGCTTGCACTAAAATCAATGACACGTATTTCAATTGTTAACAAATAAAAACTGGCAACAGATGAACATTTTAAATGAGTTAGTTTTCTTTCTTCGTCTGCCAACAATGACATCGGTTTCCATTTGCGTAAATTTAAGACTTGTACGCATTTGTAATAAAACACATTATAATTCCATAATTCGAATTCTATTTAACATGGAAGTTCCAAACACATCTTATCAGACGCAAAAAAAAACTTTCGGTTCTATGGTTTTTAACTTTCAAGTATGCGAAAAACGTTTGAAAAGTTTTCCATTAATATATTTTTTTAATTAATGTCATCCGAAGACGTGACCTAGCTAAGAACATTCTCAATCACTTCACCTTTCAAAAAAAAAAATCAAAATCGGTCCATTCGTTTAGGAGCAAGTTAGAGTGCCAGAGACATGGGTCATTCCGACGAAAATGGTACAAACCATGTCCGAGACTTTAGAATTTTTTAAAATCAATTTTAATAACTACCACTCATTAAGTGTATTTTTATTGGTTCTCCATTTAATTTTGTGTCATCAAGTATCAATTGATTAGGTATAATCCATTTAGAAATAACATAAAAAAAATATCTTTGTCAGAAGAAGGAGAAAATGACGTGTCCCAGCTTCAAATTGCTAGAATTTTAAATGTGATTTAAAATTAAACTGAAATGTAACAACAAAATAAATGACACTGCACGGCACAAAAGATGCTTCTGACACCATTTGTGCAGATTATTACGCAAATTAAAAAAAATTTCCCCAAAAAACACTATTATTTATCCATGTCCCTAGATTTTTCTATGTTTCAAATTGTCCACTGTTAGAAGCATTTTGGAAATAAAATAAATATTTGCATTCAATCTGATATATTTTTTAAAAAATATAGGTAGTATAACTCCCGTGATTAGCTTGCTACATTGAATTATGTAGTCAACAACCAGGGTAAGCCTAATTCTTTTCTTATGATAGTTAATTTGTACTGTTGGATGTCCACTCTGTTAGAGCCGATTCCATGATGAAAATAAATAGATTTTTCTTGAAATTGCAGACAGACTTACAGTTTTAGGCTGTTTATTCTACTTTATGCTTGTTCTGTGATTCTCACTTTTCTTTGTGATTATACAGATATTTTTAAAGGCTTATTTGTCCACTCTGTTATATGTCCACTCAGTTAACCAAAGTGATCAAAATATTTAAAATCTTTTCATAAATGAGTCATGTACTAGTTATTTACACTTCATTATACACAAATAAATGGAAACTCAGTAAAAAAATATGATTAGTTGGTGGATATTATTTAAATTGATAATCTTAAGTAAAGAGTTTCAGACATGATTTGTACCATTTTCGTCGGAATGACCCACATACACATCGACAGATACACCGACACGTCAAGCTTATTACACTCTTCCTTGTTGCGTGGGAGCTTAACAATACTGTACCTCAGAACCAGACTAACGTAAGTCCATTTTCGTCATTTTTCGGTAGGGGGAAAAAACGATTGTCGAATACATCGTTTTTCCCCTCTACTGAAAAATGACGAAAATGGACTTACGTTAGTCTGCTTCTGAGGTACAGAATAGAGGAAAGGAAAGAGCTGGCTAGCTTCTCAAATAACGTATTGCTATGGTTATCGTCCTCCACACGAAACTCTCCCACTACAATGTTGAACGTTTTGGGTTTCAGTTCTTGCTAGATTAATCCAATAGACGTTTAATAACATTATAATTAAACAGAAACTCTTTTTAAAGTCTTCCATACTGCATCTACTTATACAGTCCTGGACAAAATATTAACTCCTTTTTATGAAATTTTCGCGTCATACTTTATTATAAACCTAAAATGCGTAAGGTTTTAGAAATTCTTTGAAAATTAAACCTTTTAATATTTGCGTTTCTTAACTTAAAATTAATTTTTAAAATTTTAGGTAATCATCAAGGATGTTATGTATGAGAGATGAATGAATAATATCCCGAAGGGGCCTAGGAGCTTTCACTGGGAGATTTTTAAAATTGAAGTCCAACAGGCAATTTTGCTGATTTTAGGTGAACGCATGCGGTGTTCAGAGCTCTCTCCGGGAATGTTTTGCTATTTAAGTCCCAAAAAATGCACTTTTTGGTCATTTTTTGTGATATCAAAGAGGGAAGAGGCTCTGTGTTCCTTTCCTTGGTTTTATTTTAATTATTTTAAAATTTTAATCTCAAAAAGCGCGATTTTAGGCAGTTTTAATCACTTTAGAGGAAGGAGCGAAACTTAAAAATCCAAGAAATTATAAGACTTTGGACTACAAAACTATTTTTTAAGTTAAACAAAAACCCTTTAAGGTGCGATTAAACCTTACCTTGCTTGGTATCTTTTAACTTCCAACTTGTATCCTTAATATCCACTTGTATCCTTTAAGGTCGCCTACCTCAGGACTAATTTTGCTTTTGACTCGCCCATTGCTCCCTGAGATATAATAGCTACACATAAAGAAGAAAATATGCTATTTCTTCAATCCAATCGGAGGTATTAGTGACAATAACTAATCAGCACCAATTCATCAAATTTCGTTTGGTTTGATGCAGCAGTTTTTGCTCCAGAACTGCCTTAAAGAACCAGTCACATACATACAGACACACAGATATTTTTAAAAATAGACGAAAGAATTGAGCAAAACTCAGTTAGTCCAATATTTTCTTCTATATATTACCTGTAGAGTAGAAGAAAGAAAAGAAACTGTACAGCAAGTTACGTTTTGGAAGAAAGTGAAGAAAAATGTTGCGTATTTTGCTGTGTACTATTTTGAAATGAGTATGTTTTGTTATCACAACACTAGCCATGTTTTCTAATAAGAACCAGATATTATTTCTATAACTATATTTAAATCCAGATCCAACTATTAATATCACATTGGAAACAATATATTCTACTAAAATGTCAATGGTTCAAATGCAATTGGTTTCATAGATGCAAATTCTAACAAAATATTAATCTTTTGTAGACCCCATACAACATCCTTTTACGTGTATTAAATAAATTGAATTCTTAATAACTTAAAAGATTAGCCATGTGTACTCATATGCACTACGCATCCTCGCTGCGAAGCAGCATTTCTTAAATATACCGCTTTTTAGGCATCTTCCGACATGCTTAAAAGAAAGGTAAAATTATATATTACTTTCAAATGTAAAGAAATGTGATGCTTTTATTAGCGTATGTAATCTAAAATTACATAAAACTACTATACGTGTATAAAGCACAAAAGTACAATATAATGTACATACATAAAGCACTTCAAATAATAACACTCTTAGTTTGTCGCTATCAATGCAAAATGTTTTATACCGTTTCACTATCTAAAAGCTCACAATTTTCACATGATCCAATGGTTTATTTGCTGAATATCGCCCATAGTGGCAAATTAAAACTAGATTCGCAAAATATTTTTTTCTCAATTTATTGGTAACTTGATAATATGTTGCCAAGTTAGCTACAGAAAACTAGACGATATATTGCAGATTAGTAGCCAAATTGCATCATTACTAAGGTCTACATTGAAAGTAACATTGATTTGCCCTGAAAAGGGTAGAAGACCTCTTTGAAATATCTGGATGCAACCAAAAGGGGAGGCACACAACTAAACTCCACTCAAAGCCAACATACTAAATTTCAACATTCTATGACAGTTTATACGAAATACATACATGCATATGTATGTACAATGTAAATTGTACATATATGCACATACGGACGCCACGAGAAAACTCGTGATAATTATCTCGTAGATAATAAACAATTAGATCGTTCACCCATCCTTATGTTCGTAAGTACATATGCAAATACGGAAAGATCGAAAAAGTCCCTCAATATTCATTTGGGGTGTTAAAAATAAAAATTTAGGCCGAAATTTTAGTGAAAACTTCTTTACGATTTTTGTACTTCCTTAGATACGTAAAAGGAAAGGAACACAAATCGTTGTTTTTTTGCTTTTTGGAAACTGAAAGTTTTCAAAGAGCGGAGCTCTCGCCTTCTTGCACCGAAAACTGCAATTTATTACGTATTACAATTTCCCTCTAAAACAACGGTGAATTATGATTTATTTTCCCATTTACTCTTTGAATTTACTAATCCTAATTTCAGAGATAAATGCAAAAAATAACAAAAAGTAGCCGAAAAGTAACGCTAAGGAAAGTTTGGTATCTCTCTCTCGTAAACAGTTTTCTCCGATTTTTTAAACATGAAATCATTGAAAGATTTTTCATAAAATCCACCTTCATTTATTCTACTTATTATTTTATTCATCTAGTTCAGCACAGAAAAAGTTCTTCCTCATTGCAACAGCAACTTGAGAGGTACGAAAAGCGTCGTCAGATACCAGAATACTACTTGGGTTAAATTGTTTTAGTAAGAACTTGAGAGCTATGCCAGCAGATCTTTCATTGAATATTTTGATTTTGAGATCTTGAATGTCTGTCAAAATATACCATTTATTCGCCTGAATTGCCTTCCCAATTATCTTCATAGCAGCATCCTCACTTTGAGCAAATGCTTCCATCAAAGATGAACCTTTAGCTGAGTAGATTTTACAAGTTCCACTCTGCATTGCTTTAGCTAGTTCAGAAATGCATTGCAAACCAGGTTCTCGCCTTGGCACTGTTAGCAAAGTTAAAAGAACAGTAATGTAGCTGAAACGAATGATCATGAATGTTATCACATATGATCCATATAAAGTTCGCCCACTAAAATGATGGATACTTTCAGTTTTAACTTTAAGGGGAGCCATTCGAACTAAGTTTAATAAAATTGTGACTAACGAGGAATCTCTTTTGAGAATCCTCCAAACTATAATGACTACTAACAAAACTGATAAACACAGAGTTAACCACAGCGGTACAGAAAAGGGTTGAAAGATAGGAATAACTCTGGGGAGAGCTTGAGGGGATCTAGTTACAAAGACACTGTCTACGCTACCGTTAGGCAGAGGAAAAATCAACAACAGTCAATCTTTTTTCAGTCGGCGCAAGTCTTCCAAGTGCAATGTCTGCCTTTTTTTCTACAGCATTCCAATGAGTCCTTTCCAATTTCCGTCGGCAAGAACTCTTCCTCATTCACCGTCTGTATTGACTATTACCTTGTGTCTTGGTGCTAAGAAACGAACTATCATTCCAAGAAGTTCTGCTTCGTATTCACCAGTGATTATTACTTCTGAGTCAGTTTGATTTACTTCCAGTGTAGTGTCTGATGGATTTGTAACTACTCGCACATGTTTCTTGCACATCATCATTTACTTCTTACATTTAAATGTTAGGTAAAAGAGTTTGAAAGATTCCGATGCGCTTTACTTATATGAAGTTCTATAAGGTGAAATTATTAGGTTCCATTTTTCGGAAAAAAACTGTCCAAAGTTTAGTCCTTTACTATCTTCAAGTGAAGAAATGTACGTGATAAAAAAATATCTATAAATTCCCTTGCAAATTAAGAATTTCTATCATAAAAGCAGAAAGCGATTACATTGAAACGTTTTATGCGATTGTTGAACTAGAAAAAAGTTGTGATTTTTCATAACAAATTGTTTAAAATACCTCTAGGAATGATTTAGTAAGTTCGCCGGCTAACTAATGCACTAACTATTGTTACTGTTAGAATACGACATTGTGTTCCTGTTATTTCAAATTAGTTTGAATAATGGCTTAAATGAAAAAAGTTTTTCTTTCATTAGCAATTAACTAAATACTGCTAATAGTTATTATAATAAAGAAAACGTAACAGCTGAAACCACGTACAGACTTTTGTTCTAGTTGCATATTTTTTATAAGTGACCTCAACCAGTATCTTAGTTACGAATCAAAGATACTTGGGGTAAAAGAAAAACAATAAGAAAAAAAAACATTGATTATAACAACAGAAAATATTAACATCAGTCAAAATAATTTGCCTGAAAGTATTTTATAATCACGTTAACATTGAGTTGCTGTGGCAATCCTGATTTCACGTAAGTAGCGTGTGGAAATTTGCTTCTAACTCTGTGCGTCTGGCAACGATTTGTTTATTTAAAATGTCGCGTGAAGCTAATTACGGTAAGTATGTTCAGTAATAGAAATGAAATTTAAAGATTACTTATTTTGCTTTTATAAAACAGAAAATAAGTGATTCCTAAGCTGGTTAAAGAAACGTTTCAGCCTACTTTACGGTTAAAGTAAATTAAAGACGAAAAGCAATTACAAGTGGCAGAATATATCTTTGAAATATCGCAAAGTCAAAAATAATTATAATAATTCAAGACATTCAAAATCAGTTGATGCTTGAGAAGGGAATGACCGACTCCAGATTCCAAATCCTTTTCTCCAAAATCAATCTGACTCCGACTCCTCACCTGGTTTCTACTGCAAAATAATGATTATTGAAATGATTTTTTTTTTTTTTGTTCATTCTAAAGTTTTAATTCATGTATTTAATTTTGGCAACTGGAGTCAAGGTTCAGAATAGGTCAGGTCATATAACTGGGGCAGTTTTATTTTTAAAAGGAAATATTTATTTTTAAAGATGTTTTTAAGGCTAATTTACAATAAATTTGAAATATTTTTGCAAAAAAGAACCAAATATTTTATGGAACTAAATTCTCCCCAACTGCAGCACTGTGTACAAGTATCTCATACATAACTTCGTATGCCAATGCACAATTTGTTAAAATGGAATTACTTTATCAAAAGTAACTTGCTTCTTGACACTCTAAATTTTCTTTATTCTAACGTAACTGCTCAAATTACTAAATGGATTTAAAACAAATTTTAGTTTTCCCTCAAGATAACTGGAAAATATTTAGTTCCTGACCCGTTTGATATCACGCCATAAACATCAAATCGTTTCCATACTGAATCGATATCGATTTTTCAATTTTAAATTTCATTTGTCCTTATTAGGGAATCATAACAGTGATGTAAAGTATTTGCTGCTACATTAGGCCTCCAAAACTCATTAATTTGTTCTGCATATGTTCTCCTTTGCTTTCTGCTTGATATAAATGGGCTCCATTAACCTCAAGTTCATTTTCGAACCTTATCTCAATTATTGTCCTCAAACCATCGTCTGTAATCACCAAATTAGGTTTTATCATTTGTCACGTGACGGAAATGACCCAATTAAACGAATCTCTCGAAGTTTTAAAAAACGAGATTATTTCTTTAAGTATTTAGCCTAAAGTCTAATTTAAAACCACTAATTTAAAACTTTAAATTTGGTGAAATGTAGTACATAGTAAACTTAAGTGTTTATTTGTTAAAAGTTCGGACTTTGACTGTAATGACACACAATAAAACCTGAACAGTCAATTATTCAAAGGTATTTCATGAGTAATTATTATTTGAAAATAAGCAGTGTTAAGGAATTTTTGACACAGTTGAATTTTGAACAGCATTATTATTTACATGTGACAATTTCATCTCCCTATGCAGCGTCAATAATATCCCATTCATTATTGCCCTGTTTTGTACTTAAAATAATTTGACTCTCACATTCTCGGGAATCGAAATTTTCATGGAACTCCTTAAGAACAGAAACACATTCGAATAGTTGGACTTCATGCAGTTATTTTGATTTTTATTCTGCTAGAATTAATAGTATAACTTGACCAAGGATTGATGGCGGTTGACCTTGAAGTAGAAACGGACCACTTTCTTTTCAAAACAGATGGGATCAACGTAAAAAGTAATATTTTACAAATTTGTTTATTAAAGTTTTTCCTGCCTGTGTGATATCTCTGTTGGTTCCTATTACAAAATGAAACGGTTCGTTTCTCAAAAGTCATCCGCCATCCCTTCACTTATAAATGTTCATCTGTCCTATAACTTCAGACCTTTGAGAAACCCATTATGTAACCACCAAAGTGAGAAGCCTTGTTTGAGGTAGCTTCTGCTTGCTCCGTGGCCCTAAGAGAAACATAAGCTTTCTTTTAGGGTCTCCGTGGTTGAGCGGCAGAAAATGCTTGATTTGGAAGCTGCCTCGAACAGAGCAAACAAGGTAGTGGGCTCGATTACCACTGGTGCCTTGGGTGTTATTTCCTTCTCTTTTGAACGTCAACCTTTCCTATGTGTGTTTGATATCTGTGAGGCTATTCAGCTCCTCAATTGCAATATATATATATATATACAGGGTGTCCACTCCAATCGTGGACCAATAGCTAATTTCTAAACCGTTAGAGATAAGCATATAGTTCATTTGGGAAAACATCTCCAAATTATGAAAGGAATTTTGTGTCTATTCAATGTTTTTCAAAAAATCAAATTTTGAAAGAGTTACGAAATTTAAATTTTTATACAGCCCCCCAATCTTTTCAATCATATTTAGTAAAACATTCTTGACACTGTAACGTTTAAAACTAAAAAAAATCACTCTTCTACGACAAAAATTGACCGAGTTATGACGTTTTGAAAAATCAAGATTTTGAAGGATTTCGCATACGGTCCCTTAAGCGATCTCTCGATGACGTCATGAAACAATGCAAAATCTTGATTTTTGAAAACGTCATAACTCGCAATTTTTGTCGTAGAAGAGTGATTTTTTTTTAGTTTTAAACGTTACAGTGTCAAGAATGTTTTACTAAATATGATTGATAGGACTGGGAGGCTGTATAAAAATTTAAATTTCGTAACTCTTTCAAAATTTGATTTTTTGAAAAACATTGAACAGACACAAAATTCCTTTCATAATTTGGAGATTTTTTCCCAAATAAACTATATGCTTATCTCTAACGGTTTAGAAATTAGCTATTGGTCCACGATTGGAGTGGACACCCTGTATACTAGCTGCCAGGGCTTTTTTTTTTTTTTGTAATTACTATCCGAATTTTAGTAATTTTACTGTACATGATTGAGTAATCTAGTTTTTTGTTTAGGGACTCGGTGTCATTTATCTTGCTTTCTTCGAATGATTTTCCCCTTTTTGAGTAGATCTAATTAATATTCAATAACTAGCAAAATACCAACAATTTGCATACGTGTAGGTGGTAATTGTTTAGTTTTTGCCTGTATGATTTGCAGGATATAGTGAACTCAGTGCGTTCTATTTACTGCTTTATTGCAAGCTCAGGATTCTTACTTTCGGCTTCTTTTAATGCTTTCTGATTCTAAGGATACTATTGAACGTTTTTTCTGCCTGTTGGATGAAATCACGCAATATTGTAGAAATAAAACATGCTCAATTCATACATTAAAAACAAATGTTTCGGACGCAACGCATTTCGTATACAGGAAGTGCATACTGAATCGATCCTGATGCTATTAAGGCTTCCATCTCTGCTTCTGACCGTTTGTTTTCATCATAAAAGATTTTTAATTTAGATGCAACATTTAAGTGTGTCACACATGGTTATACTGTTTTGAAAGTAACCATAGGAATAACTGAATCCTTGTACACTGAAAAATGCAATGTTTGTACAGGCTGATACAACACAACGAGGAGAAAATAATATAGCAGCTCAGTAGTACAATAAGGATCAAAAATTGTTCAGAAAAGAGAGTCGCAAACTCCTGTAGAGGGCGCTAGAGCTACCGTCACGGTGCACCAACCGCATAGCCACCATGCTCACCAAACGTGTCTGCCTTGGATTTCTTCTTATGGAGATTTTCATAACATATTGTATATTAAACTCCTGTTGTTCAAAGCTGGAGGACTTGGTAGGAGAAATCGTTCAGGCAGCAGGATGTGTTCAATAAATATTGTTGTATTTCTGAAGGTGCGTCGTTCCGAATCGCTGTTGCGACCCTCTGTTCCAATGCAGTTTTTGATTCTTACTGTATGACTGATCTGCCATGTCATTTTGTCAATTTTTTTTAAATCTCTCTATAGATTAAAAAAACCAAATCCTAAGGACATTTGTAGTTTTTCCCTCCTTTTATAACAATTGTGCTTCTCAAACCGTAATTCTCCGTCAAATTTAAGCAATTATTTTTCGCCTGTAATGTTAATACCACTCCTTCAGTTTTCTAAATGTACGTAATACTTTCAAGTTTAGGGCGGAATTCAGGTAAAACGCTGCATCTGCAAAAGTGCGTTACAAACGCAAATTTTCGGATTCTTGTGAAACGTTGTTTGCGCAAAAGCGCCAATTCGGAGCTTTTGCGCAAACGCGCGCAAAAGTTTGCGTATGCAACGCACTTTTGCAGATTCAGCGTTTCACCTGAATTCCGCCCTATTAGTCCACATCGCTTGGACTTTGATTAGCTGTAACCTGGAAACGCGTGCTTACAGTAATCTGCAATTTTGTGCGATAAAACGTAGATGAGGGGCCTCGACGGTGCAGTGGGTCTGCCCGTCAGTTTGTAATCTCAAGAGGCGCGGGTTCGACTCCCGCCTTTACCCTGGGTGTAACTTCCCTCTCTGTGCTGTAAATTCTTTCCTTCAATAAAATCTGTATTGTACTATCTGTGGAGGCGAGGCGCATAGTACGCAGCCCTCATGTTTGTCGAAGTTTATTGAGTTCTAGAATAGAACAGAATAGAACGTAGATGAAATTTAGTATACTTTTCAAGCGCAGATGCATCTGCTTTTCTTACATGCTTCGATTATTTGCATCATTTACTTTACACATCCAGAACAAGGTCATTAAATATATAAATGAAATATATATTCAACAACAGTAACAATAATATTAATGATAATAATAAAAATTAGTGTAGTTTGGGTTTTCAATAAACAAATATTTAACTCTCCTCTTTTAAATGTAAAATCCTTGTTATTTGGAAAAAAAATAAGCTTCGCAAGATAAGATATAATAAATGTATCGGTATTATAGAACCAATTTTATTTCAAAACATCAATATTAAAGATATACCCCGCACAGAATTACTACACAGCTTCCAAGGAAAACCACAAGACCCGCCAAATCTCGAAACAAATCCAATTCATTACGACAGATACCAGCGGTAGAACATCAATGAATAACTTATTATGGTTGCTTTAAGGCCAAATACCGTCTTTGAATACCTCATGACGATCTCTAATTTCTGCTTCATAACGTAACTTCCCATAGCGGTCCATAATATCAAATTAATTTTCGCTGAATGCTTGGCATTTAGATGCAATTTTGCCCGCAAGAAGCCCAATTCCGGAAACAATTAGCATTAAATATAGGAAATTATGTTTGAATTATGCAGTGAAACTCGATTCGACGCGAGTGGATGTACGATAGCTCATGCATATGATCAAAGCATAGAATAGATGACTCGTAATAATCACGTAATGGTTATTGTTGAGTCTGAGTATTCGGGAATTAGAGTTATTTTAAGGAACATTTGTTTTCAATACAAACTGTTTCTTTTGTGCAGTAAATGCCTTGAGATATTCCACATGCACAGGGTTACTACGAATGATTTGTACATTTTCTAAAGGTTATGCATCCAAAAGTATTGCACGTACAACGATGAGAAATATATGAAACTATAACCACAAACTTATCAAGATTTGGAATTGTGTTAACAATTCGAAATCTTGCCGATCTTGCCGATACGAGTGTAGTATTTTTTAAAATGACGAATAAACCAGAAAAATTGTGTTTTTTTTTGTGATGCGCCGACAAAGTGGTGTAGTGTCTAAGATGCTGGCCTCATACTCGGAGTCCATGTCTTATGATTATGCGGCATGAAAAAGGTACCTCGAGTACTCGTTTGGCAAGGAGCTTCTATTGGTCAAATCAAATTCCTAGTGCAATGTGCTACTTAATGGTGCGAATAGAGACCAGGTGCCTTCCTCTAGTGGGGGAAACTGGACGTCAAAGCTCTTGTGGTAATGATCTTTGCCGATAATGGTACCACATGGAAGAATGATTGCTGGTGTCGGCTTATGCACTAGGTCAGCAAATGGCAGTGACCAATACGCAAATCCCTTTGAAAGCAACAATAATTTACTGTGTTACAATATGTGAAGGGCCGGGGGGAAAAAGATGAAAGTCACTTTTTCGTCAATTTTGAGATATTAGCGTTATCTAGGGGCTATGAAGGTGTAATATCATCTGGTAGAACAACAAGGGTAAAAAAGATGAGAATCGACCGAAATGTACATGAAAACTCTGTTAAATACAAAGGGAGTTACGAGAAATCAAACTTTGTTTTTCGTTTTCCTCGAAATTGCTTTTTGGTCATTGTCATCTTTTTCCCCCTTGGTCCTTCATGTGTAATTTTCATTTGTTTCTGCAGTGTTTCGGGGTATATAGATGACTTTGTTTCTGCACCCCCAATATCAAAAGCGTTAAGAAAGATTTAAAGACACCGTCCATGCAGCGGTGATGACGGACCAGTACATTACCAGGGCTACACATACACATACACATACGCTCAACGCTACTAAGATGCAACACATACGCATAAGAAAACCGTTTTCTTGTTTTGTCCCCATTCTAAAAATACTTCACACACTCCAAGGTCCTCCGTACCTACCACAACTCGTGGTTTAACCGGGATAGGACCCTGAAGAGTGCTCTGTTCTTTTTGAACCAGAATCAAGGGTCGAGCAAGCCCTTGGCCCAGCCCCCCAGAGGTATCGTTTCGATTGGAGGACTTTGTGACTACGACATTTTTAATGTCCCCCAGACACCATTAATCAAAACGGGGGATCTTTGATCGGCTGGGGATCGAACCCGGGTCCCTTCAGTCACGAGTCCAACGCCTTACTGATCAGGCTACCACGGCCCTATTCTAAAAATACTGCGCTCATATTAGCCCCTGGTCAACATAAATCCCAAATCTTGATGGATATGTATTCATTTGCATAAATCCTCCCATCGTTATACGTGCAATACTTTTGAATGCATAGCGTTTAGAAATCGAATGAATCACTTGTAGTAGGCCTATGTATTATAAAGTCCGTGTGTAACAGTTTTCTCCAAGTGTGTGATTACAGATAACTTTTTAACCAGGGTTGGCAAGGTTTTGGACAGAACGGTAAAAACCACGGTTTAAACCATGGTTTAAACCGTCCTGTCCTAAACCCATGTGTCCAAAACTGTCCTAAACTGTCCAAAACTACATTTTTAGTACAATTTTATATTTTGAACAAATATCAAAAGCACAAAATTATACTTGAAGTTAAGACTTAATTTATTTAATGAAAACATTTAAATATGTAACATAAAAACATATATGGGTCATTTTCAAAATTGGGTGTCATTTGAAAATTTGAAGTGTGTAAAAAAAAAATCTATGGATCAAGTATAATTCTGGAAAATAATTAATCAAACATACTTATATTACACTGTTTTAATAATTTTCGTACAGTTTCTCTTTTAAATTTTTCCTGTCTGATTTGTCATGTCTGTTACTAAATATGGTAACAGACATGACAAGTAACAGACTTGACATTTTAAGAAAAAAAAATTGTGGGGCAAAAAATTCTACAAAATTATTAAAAATTCTACTTGATTTAGAGTACAATCCCACTAAACTAAATTATCTAGCTGAAATAATGAATTAAAAAAATTATTTTATGCAAGTAATTAAGGTAACAGACATGACATAATAAAAATATACAAACAAATAAAAGACTTCTGCTTCCTTTAAAGAAAACTGAACATTCAAAATGACCGTTGCTATTTCTTGTTTCCATGTGCTTCAGTACTATATAAGTGTTGTCATTCCAGAATTCAATGCACAAGGTTTAAAAATTGTAAAAATGTGTATGGTAACAGACATGGCATTAATTTCTGGACAACTCTTTGATATTAGTTAAAAAATTAAAATTTTCGCTTTTATTCAAATTAACTTTATTAAAATGTAATTTAAAGTATGAAGCATGATTGCAAAATATGGCAGAGTGGAAAATTTGACTACTAAATTCAAATTCTTGTTGTTCAACTTCAGTCTTTATTTTTTGGACAGCTGTATTTTTCGTTCCTCTTTAACTCATTCCTAAAAAACCCATTTTCTTAACAAAAAATATTATTAAAAATTATAATGCCTGTATTGGAAATTGTCTGCTAACAACATACCAAAAAGTAAATTTATTTAAAGTTACTCAAAAATTTTTAAAAAAATATTTTTTTGACGGACAGCAAATGGCACCGAAAAATGAAAATGACCCATATATTAGATTTTCAGCTGATACTAATCTATCTACTTAGAATTTACTATTCTTCAGTAAAAAAGAGAGAGGGAGAGATATTTCCTTCCCAAGAAAACAAAAGAAAAAATAAGTAAAATTTTTATAAAATACAAACAAAATATTGGTTTCAGTGGTTTTATTAGCTCCACCTTGTCTAAACATCTTTTGATGATGGTACCATTTCTTTCTTTTTGTTCATGTTTCACAAAAGAAGCCTGTGATGTATTTTTTTTTTCCATTTCTCTCCCCCCCCCCTTCTGTTTTTTTTTTTTTTTTTTTTGGAATGGATATTTTTGCTTGCATTATACTAAACTGAACTTCATCAACTTGATGGAATTTCCAAAATTGTTTTAAAAATTCCTTAGGTTATTGTACTTACAAGTAAATGACAAAAGGGACATTTCATAATCAGACACTAAATCATTACTGATCCTTGGAAAATGTTGATAAGTTTTTCTAAATGTTTGCAAGCTAGGGTTTTTTTTTTTTTTTCTTGAGGAAGTATATACACATATGAAGGGCTCGGGTGTAAAAAATATTAACTTAGCATTTCAAAAAATCAAAACTTTTTCTTTTAAATATGGATTTATTGCTTCGAGACATTACTGTAGCAAGTTTTTTCTATTTAAAAATTTAAAAAATGAAGTCGGTACATTAATTAAGTACTGTGTGTCTCGGGTATATTTAATTGCATTTTTAAAAGTGATTTTTGTTTCTTTAATTTGAAACAATACGTCTTTTCGAGTTTGTCAGATACCACTATTTACGCCCTAGCCCTTCATATATATATTGTTAGAAACAAAATACACAGTATTAAAAACAAAAATCAAAAATAGAAAAATTTTCTTGAGTAATGAAAAACAATTTACCATCAGTTTATTATTCTTCAATCTAAGGTTAAAAAAATTATTTGAACATCACTGAAAACATTATTGTAAAGAAACCACAAAAGACTTCAGTTTTACACATTTTGAGTTACAAATGGAGCTGTTTTTTGGCAGTACTACCAATTCCTATTTTATGAAATTTTTATGCAGTAGAGTTATGAGTAAATTGTTAATTTTTTTAACGTATATTAAAATTACTAACGGGTCATTCCATGGAAATGTCAACCTCAGCCTAAAAAATAAAAGTACCTTAAAGACTTAACTGTGACCTATCATTTTATTCAACATACTTTCTAGTATATGAATCTAGTAAAAATTTTGAAAAATCCCTTTTGGTGTTTATGTTGGAGCTCTATAAGTACATGGCTGCAGAAAAGTCTTAGAAAACGCTAAAAACATTGGTCATTGTTTTCGTGCATAATGTTAAAATTTCTGTGAATTTTTAAAAGAACTGCGTTTCTGATGAAAGTTTGGAGTTATATCTGATTGAATTAACAGCTTTTTTCATTCAGTTTATAAGATAAGCATTTTAATTATCTTCATTATTTCACTTTCTTATTTTATGTTACGTTAGTCACAAAAATGCAATGTTTTCTATTTTAAAACTGAACTAAAAATAATTAAATACTATAGCTCTTTATTTTCTTATGTCTATATCATATCTACTTGAAAATCCTAAAATATTTATTTTAGATATATTTAATAGAAAAATATTAGTGTGACTAACGTAACATTTTAGGTGTGTGACTAACGTAACAGTTTGAATGTGACTATCGTAACAGTTTGAATGTGACTATGGTAACAATTAAAAAAAGATTAATGTAGCTTAAAGCTTAACTATTTTAGTGTTTATTTAAATTTCCAGTTAAGAGTAAATAAATATATCAAACTAATTTGAAATATTTGAGGCAAAATAGCTCCTTTGACTGCTTCAGAACGGAAAAGAAGAAGTCGGGCGAATCAGAGCCTCTATAAAATTCAGATGAAAGAGAAATGTCAAAAACATTGATGCGTTCTTTACGAAAAAACACAATTTCGGGTATGAAGTTAAAAGAGGAAGAAAGAGAAGCCTCAAAATAATTAATAAGTAAGATGCTTGCAAAGAAACAAACTACTATTTCCTCCATATCTGCAGAATCTCCTTTTCTCACAAGGCAAGCACTGGAAAAGGCAACGAAGAAATATAGAAAAAAGCTTTAGCCAACAGTCCCTGAAAGAAAGTTATATCTATCCAAAAGCTGGCATCAGGTATAGCAGTTAATATAGGAAATCCTAAATCCCATAGACAATCGTTAAGTTTGTCGGATAATACAAAACAATAAGTTCTCTAATTTTATAATAATGTGATAATTTCGCGATTTTTTTCCCACAAGAAAGATGTTAAATATGTAAAGAACTTTGTTGCCAACAAGAGAAAGAAGCTACAAAAGGGTTTGCCTATGTATAACTTAGAAGAAATCTATCAACTTTATAAAAAAATTAATAAGAATGAAGAAACTGGTTTTGAAAAAAATTGCGAGTTAACTCTAGGAAGTTCAAACATTGGGCTCAAAAGATCAAAGATGAGAGAAACAGGTCAAAGATTTGAATGGCCCAAACCTGATAATATTCAGTTTGCAAAAGCTAAATTTTCTTTGACAGACTCAATTAAGTTAAAAGGGAGCCTTCCATTTATTTTAATATACAGAGCATCATCCTTGTTTTAAATTAACTTAACAACACATAGTGGATGGAAATAAAGTCCCAGATTTCACAAAAACACGACTTTATTCACAATACACATAACTTCCAATCTATTTCAATAGAACTTATGATACATTTCCTATGAATTAGCACAAAAAGCACATGGAAAAGCTAAATATTTAATACTCCACTTCGAAAGCATAAAGCAACTCCGCTAATTTTTATTTAGAACGGATAAAACAAACATTCGTTTTATTTGTTGCCACAGCGTAGATGGGACACAGTTAATTAATTAAAATATGCAGTAAAGCAATCTAGTAAATTAATCCATCACAGAATTACATTTTCGTATTTGCTTCTAATAATCTCACCTGATTTTTCCAAATAAGAAGATTCACACAAATTGAACTAAACACACAATGAAAACGGCACCATTTTTTCTCTTCATTATCGATATCTCACCTCACCAAACATCGCAATTTAATGAAACCAGCACAGATCTAACAGAAAATGTTTATTCACTAAATATTTAGTTTTCTTTTTTTTTTTAATTAGAGTCAACAAATTAGCTTAATATTGACTATACAATGTCAGAGCTTTAGTGGTTCATAATAACCGATATGTCTTTTATACTTATATGTCGCTTTCTTATAAATCTCGAATTAATTCTACTCGTTTTAATACAAAAATGCCTAGCGAAATATTGGTTATACGTCGTTTTCCGTCCCTAACATTAGATTTTTTTTTTTTTTTTTTTTTTTTTGCGTATTTTGGTCTCTATTGAGAGGGGACGTAGTTTCTTGATCGGGAAGGCATCTTACTCGTAATCGGTGGGTACCGACGATTCGATGCTAATCGGGAGAAGACACACTTCGTTCACTAATGGTGATCAGGGTACGGTGAATATATTCGTGGTCACAAAGTCCTCCCAGTTCCCATTCTCGATCAATAGGGATACTGGACCAAGTGTTGCTCTGCTCCTGTTCTGGACCAAAAAACAGAGCGCTCTTTAGGGGCCCATCTAATCGGTTAAACCGCATGCAGTGATTGCTTCCACACAAATTAAAAGAAGATAAAAAGTTTATTTCGTTGGTCAAAGCACTAGTGGAGAATGATTTTATAAACTTAATTCTATAGCACTGTGGTCGTAGCGTATAGGCAATCAGCTCGTCAGACTAGTTTTAAATATTTTTTTTCTAAATTGAAAGCATGCATTTTTACATTTAAGCATATTAGTGATAAACTACTGTGATAACTAGAGATATGCTAAATATAATAAGTATTTATGATATGCAAATTATAAATTCAACGTTAGTTAAGCACTCTTTTGTCGGACGTCGCCGGTGCATCCATGAGCTCACAATTTTTCGCTTGAAAAAGGTGTTCCTTGTAACGCCGAAACACATGTCTGCAGTATCCCTACGTATTAGTACTTAATGAACGTTGGATTTATAATTTGCAATTTTCGCACTGAGGTATCTATTTTCTTCATTTATGATATGGTAATAAAAGTGATTTTTTTCACATAAAACTCTTACCTTTTTTCTTTCTTTCACAAAAAGCACTTTTTCCCAAACCTTAGAAAACATTCAAATTTCATATTTTTTTAGGTCATGTAGAAGAAAAATATATGAAAATTAAAAAGGTAAGGTTTTTTTTTTTTTTTTTTTTTTCAAACTAAAATAACGAGTTCCATCTGTCCCCCCGATTGAAAACAGCAGTTGCACAAATGTGCATAAAAATCGGTTGTATGTGAATATTTTTCTCTAAAAAATATTTTTTTTCTTGATCAGACACGCAATAAAATGATCTAGAAAGTTCACAAGACTTACTTTTTTTTTAATACTTAAAAAATTCCCCCAAAAAATTGATTTTTTGAGCCTTCTAAAACATGATCCCGCCTTAATAAGAAATTGCTTGAAGTCATCTCGCAATTTCATACGACAAAAGGAATGGAAGGTTGCATGTAAATATTTTTCTGTAAAAAATGTTTTTCCCCCTGTTTAGACATGTAATAAAATGATCTAGAAAGTTCGCAAAAACTCCTCTTTTTTTTTTTTTTTTTTTTTTTTTTTTTAATGCTTAAAAAATTCCCGAAAAATCAATTTTTTGATCCTTCTAAAGCACGATCCCACCTCAAATAGAAACTGCTTAAAGTCATTCATTCTTGCAATTTCATACGACAAAAGGAACCATTCAACAGGTCGTAAGCATCAAATTCAGGAAATGGAAGTCGCTTAGTATGCTCGAAGTCTCCCTACTTGAATACCCTTTTAACTGTAACATATCCATTAGGGCTTAGAAATGTTCCCTCTCGTTTAACATTTTGGAAACAATTGCACATTCCGGGTATAAGCTTCTCGCTTCAGCTGTTAATTCTTCCAGAAAATTATTCCAAGACAAAATACCTTCTGTAGATGTGAGCTTATCCTTTAATGGATTCCTAACAAATCACTAGAAATTAGGGACTGCTTTTAAGGAACTGGCTTTGCATGGGCTTGTTTGGAAGATGATTGAATTTCTTTATGTTTTGAGCGAGGTGGTCATGAAGTGAAGAGAGGAACTGAGTCGTGTTTGTTGGATTTAATGAAATTTTGTGAATAGTTGGAAAATCGTTTTACCACGTATTTGTCATAAAAAGTTTGTTAAAGCCGAAATTAAGCGTTCGTAAAAGGGTTCATTTTTTACCTTCAACTGATGAGATGCTTTAAAAAATAGAAAAATGGAAATTTTACATTTGAACGATTTTTGATGTTCATACATGAAACGTTTAGTGTTTTAGCCAGCTTAATATTTTTTTTAAGTTACAGGAGAGAGAATAAAAAACTTTTTTTCATTTTTTATTTATTTTTTCCCTTGGAAAACATCGATTTATGGCATTTTTGTTTCATCTCTCAAGTCAGATGCATTTTCTAATTTCTTATATTCAAAAAGAATTTGGACTGAGCTCGTTTTGGTGTAATTAGCTTATTTTATTTTATTTTTCATTCATGTTCCAATTAAATTCATATGGTTCCTCACTTTTATGCCTTGTAATAACCTGTTCAATCAGAGTACAGAAACAGAATTTAAAAGTGTGCTTGGAGGTATTATTGCAAATAAAAACATTTATACTGTCACAAAACTTAACCCTACACTGCATGATTTTTTGTTCTTTGAAAGACATATGTATGTTTTTTAGTGTAATAAGAAAACATTGGAACACAGTTTTAAAAAAATGATTTTGAAGATAGATGGTTATATTTGCTTTAAAAATAATACTTGCTTTTCATGATTGAGTGGCCTTATGCATGGTCATAAGTAAAAAAAGTCTATGTAGCCAATTGGCAACGCTATGCAGTGTAGGGTTAAAGAGCTGAAAAATACGGGACATAATTGACCACTTTCCCTTGGCAATTGATGTGAACAAAAGTTAAAACTTCAAACGGATTCAAACACTGACTACCATTACGGAGTCAACGAAAAAAAACCCGTTTTTGACTTAAAACTCAATTAGACACTATTTTTTAACTGCTTCATTTCATGCTTTTTCCATAAAACCAATGCATTTTTTGTACAAAGTTTTGAATAAATGAGTTTAGAGGCGTGGGGAAAAAATAAATTATATTTTTTTCTGGTTGCCAATATTTACTTTTGCTAAAAAGTGAGTTTCGTATGTTTTTCTTTAGCGGAAAATTTAATTATCGTTTAC
This sequence comes from Uloborus plumipes, assembly GCA_038373865.1. Lineage (NCBI taxonomy): Eukaryota > Metazoa > Arthropoda > Arachnida > Araneae > Uloboridae > Uloborus > Uloborus plumipes. The sequence continues at coordinate 42,896 of JAXGGA010001815.1, forward strand.
AATTGATCTTAATTAAGATGCCTTGTTCTGTTATATAGCATTTTTCCGACATACTTAATTCTTTTTTAAGTCTCTCTATTGTATTATGATGCGTGAAATTGGATGAAGGCAAGGAAAATAACTGCTCTTTTATGCTTTCCTTTCATTCGCTATGAGATATAAAAATGGATAACTTAAGCTCTTAAATCATTGGAAGCTTTATGACTTGTAAAACGCGCATTCTTCGGCAAAAAATAAATGTTTGTCGTAATTTACTATTAAAAAGATGTCTATAATTTACTACGGGCTCAAAAATACAATCGTAAATAATAAATTAAATCTATAACTGGTAACGACTCTGTTTAAAAAGTTTTAAAAATACGTGAAATACTTTCAACGCAGAATCTTAATACATACTAAGAGCTGTATGTGTGTGTGTTTGGGTTTGGCCAATAAAACTTTTTGCCATTCCGAAGATGGGTATTGCGGAATAAATGCCACTGGCCACGACCGTAGGGAACCCGAAGAGGAATTCATAAAATGCACCAGATAAGTGTTTTACATAATCTGCCACTGACAAAAGGACCATCAAAAATGCATTGCGGCTGCCCCTCAAAACAGTAAATCTGCTTACTGGGCCGAACGATCAATCAGTAGGCATAAAGTAAAAACTTAAAATCCATTTGCATGAAGCAAAAGTTGCAATATGGAGGGTAAAAAAGAGTTGAGAGAAGTTTCAAAACATTCTTCTGTTATCACAAAGCATTCTGTGCCAGTTGTTCTAGCACAAAATCGAAAGTTTCGTCAATTCATGAAAACAAAATATAGTAAGACTCCAGGGAAATACCACGAATGGGCTTTTCTGAATTCAATCTCTGAGATGTTTTTCCTTCATGACATTTTGAACTTGCGGAAGAGAGAATATATTTCTCTTCGTTTTATTGACATTATTGTTATAAACAATCCCAAACAAGTGAATTTCTTACGCAAACTCATGACAGTCTTTAACCTAAATATACCCCCCTCCCCTGTGTCATTTTGGTACAACTCAAGGCCGTATCCAGAGGGGGGGGGGGGCAAAGCCCCCCCCCCCCGAAACCCGAAATGTTTTATAACGTAAAACAGAAAAAATAGTTTTCCTTTTTTTTTTAAATTTAAAATTGAAAAAAAAAGTTTTTTTTTTTCCTTTTAACTATTGAACGAGTATAAAACTTGCACCACTCAGATTTTTACCCCCCTAATCGCCGGGCCCCTTGTTTCCGACTAGGCTGAGATTGCTTCTCACCGCCCTGATTCAATTAAGAGGGTACTTTGTTGGTCTCCATTTATAAGCATTTATAACCCTCAAAGGATTTTAATAGCTAAACCTGTCTTCAATCAACAAGACCACACAAAAACAGGTCTCTCTTAAAATGGTCTCTCTCTCTCTCTCTCTCTATTTAAAAAAAAATCTGAAAAAAAAAATATTCTGTAGTAGCTCTTTTGTGCGGCTTCATTTACTAGCCTGTTAAACATAAAATAGCCATCTGTATGTTTAATTCTTTAAGGAACATTATGGGTCAAATATGTCCGCTAAATTCAAATTCATTTTATACATTATCAAATACAAATAATTTATAAATGACTTTTTTTTCGTGTCATTGAATACGTCAGAATCTTATAATTGAAAAAGAAGGTTTTATGTTATAAGGAGTACTTTTTTTATCTGAAAACACCGTAAACTTTAATATTCTACTTCAGAGGCTATAGAAAATAAGGGGGGGGGGGTCTCCTCAAAGGGACCTTAGTCATCTCAAATTGTAAACTGGGAAAAACATTTAGTAGTGAATTAATTTCAATCCCAAGCTTGTTGTTTAAGACGGGTGAAGCATTTCCCTAGCTTTAACATTCAAATCACTTGCAGACGGCCCAGACAAAAGTGATAAAGTAGCATTCACAGACAGTGTAGCGTTCTATTTTAGAGAACAAAAGCTACAGCATGCAGTGCTAATTCTGAGCTGAAAACATCTGGTCGGTTTCAGTGCAAAATTAATCTTCAACAATGCCAGAAAATCGAGAATTATGCAGCGCTCTCTCTCTGAACTGTGAAAAGCGTTGCGAACTGTATTGTATTCAGAAGCTCCATTGAAATGCGGAGAATTGTCAAACACATTTGAGATTAAATACCTATTTCGTTGTAATATCGCTGTTATAGACAGTGTAGTTTCTATAACAGCGCAGTAGATATCATAAGGGCAATGTCTGCCCAAAAGTGAAAGAACTTTTTTTTTGAAATACACTTTTTGATTAATATTGTAATTTAGAAAAAAAAAATGTGCTAAGTTTACGACTACCTCTCTTGGTGAAATTTAATCTCCAACAGTCCGAATGCTTATGGAAGCGATTTGAATCTTTACAAACTAATTGACTTCCCGTAAATACGACTAAAAAAGTTTTCCTTTTTCTGCCATCTTTTGCGTAACAGTTTGCTAAGTATGTAAGGCACAGTTAAGAGTAATGGGACAGCTATATTTATGTGACGAAATAAAATACACAGTATTATTTCTGACTTATCTAGAAGATGCAATAGCAAGAACATAGCTACTGCAGTACAAAGAAAAATTAATTTTTCACTTTGTATCGGCATGTAAATGCGGCTGTCCCATTCCTTCCTAATCTCCCCTATAGAGATGTAAAGAAAAGGAAAAAAAAGACTTAGCGGCGTATTTTTGAAATATCGGAGTTAATATATATATTTTTATATTTTTTTTCATTGCTTACGAAATTAAGAGAAATTAATAATTAAATTCTATTTCCACTAACACACCTTATTTCCGGCTAATTTGGTGCTTTTTACTGACCTCCCAAACTGTTTCTGCTCCCAAAACTCTGTATTCTTCAGCATGACCTCCCCACCTTGAGACTCGTCATTTCAAATTTTTCCAGGGAAATGGCAAGAGACAAACTCAGTAAATTATACCAAAAAACAACAAAAACCTCACCCACTTATATGTAAATACATTAATTTTTCAATGCCAGGGGCCCAATTGCTCCCCCCCCCCTCGATTCCCCTAAATGGCGAGCCTGAACTCCCCCATAAAATGTTAGTCTGCATCCGCCTCTCCTTCCGCATTTGAAGATCAAGTCCTGAATATAACTACCACGTTGAAGTGCACATCCCGCATTCTATGAAGAGAAGACACAAAATAAAAGTTTCTTCACAATGAAATAGCAATAACTTGGGTTTCTAATGATCCGGAAAAAACAATCTTCCAAAATATCAAAGCATCAAAAGTAGGAAGTTTTACTTCTTGCCTACCAAAACTGAACAAAATCCTAAACACGTCACCCATAAAAATGGAACGTGATTAAAGCTTTATATAGTTTCCCACCTAAAAGGGACTTATAAATCAATACAAAAGTTAGAACTGGTGCTATATAAAAACAAGATATAAATACAACTAAGTATAGTTACGCTGATAAAAATATTGAATTTTAAGTTGAGTCAAATGAATAGAAATTTTAAATTCGTTCCAAAAGAAAATTTTATTTACAATCACATTACACAAACTAAATACAGTCAAATCGCTTAAAAAGAGTCGAACCTGTCAGTAAAGAATTAAAAAGTTTTCCAAAGATCTTTCATTGAACGAAAACTACAATAAATCGCTAACTAAACTAAAGCGATATAATTTTAAATTGGCGCTAAGTTGAAATTGATGAAGGATTTTTTTTTTTTTTTTTTTTACAGAACTATCAAATCTAAAGTTTGAAATCAAAAAATCATTTGCGTATTTTGATGATTGAGTAAGAAAAACTTTTTTCTGGGGGAAAAATAAATTTTCGCTAGTTGAACCTAAAAATTTTAAAGTAAAACAACACCTATATATTAGAGAAAATAAAATAGAACCTAATCAAAGAAAAATAATACTAGTGTGACTAAAGCAGTGAGTAACCACCTCTAAGCAAGGGCTAAGGCAAGAATATGCAATACACCGCCAACTCAGTTTTTTTCATCCATGGATTGCAGTTTCGTGCTTAATTTGCACTCATTCAGCGTGGAATAGGAAAGTAACCAAGTTGGAGGCTAGTTGAATGTTTCTACAATTAATGTTGAACGGGGTCCGACTTAGGATTGCCTATCCTCATCGAGTTTCCTAATAAGTTGTATATCTATAAAATAGGGCTCAAATTTGTCTCTCAAAAAGGCTCAAAATCCGATAATTTTCTCTTAATTAAAGTACTCGAATCGGTCTTCTATTTCAGTATGGTGAATGGTGCTGTCCTTTTGGATTTTACCATGTGGTCCAAAATAATACTGGAAATTGATATTTTACAGTTTTGCAAACTATGCTATTGGACTACATTTGCGACATTTTGCATCAGGTTAACACCGTTGCACGTCCGTAGAAATATCAAGAGTAGGGTGATTCAAAAAAACTTTTTTTTGAATTTCTTTGGTCTTACCCCGCAATCTTTTTACACTATTCATGAATGTGATGTATGTAAAATTTTAGCTCAATTGAATAATATTTAGAGGTCGCTCAACGCGATCGAATTCTGTTGAAAATTAGCAATTTCGAGAGTTGGAGTATATAACTGCATTGCCCGAAATAATATTGTTCTTCATATAAAATGGAATAATTTAAAATGTTAGTTTACTCTACTAAGTAATTAGTCAATAAAATAATAGCTTCAAGTGTCAGTTGTAACGACCCCCCCCCCCCGCCCCCTGCTCCAAAGCTGCATCATCTCTTACCTGAGTTTGGGTAGTAAATGCAGCTGTAAGCTCGGGCTGTGGTTTCCGTTTTCTTCTCGGTTGTTTGAGGTGTATGAGTTTATTCGGCTAAAACACCTAGCATCCACTCTAGACAGGGCCCAATATAAGTGACAGAAAGCCACTTTGATAGTAGCTGCTACAGTACAAAGTATGGGTCAAAATGGGGAGGATTTGACAACGTCCATAAAACGGTAAAGGCAAACAATTTGCTCTGAATCGGCCGTTAACTTACAAAAGTCGTTTAAATCTATGACTTCCTTTGATAGTTCACTGGAACGAAACACTTATGCAAAATATATTGGGAAAATGAAGGAGGATCGGCGGGTTTCATACCAGTATTAGTATCAGGACCACAAGCATTGATGATTTACTTCTGGGTTTTCTCGTAAGTTAGTCAGGCACTGGAATTGCTACGGCAAATACTGCTGAACTTACTGAGCTCGTACGTGGTATGTGCTTCGATACGACAAGCAGTGCCGGAATTAAAGTTGGAGCAAGTTTGAACTTGGGGACAAAAACTAGGCAAGCAACGTTTATATTGTGCTTTCTGCCATTATATTTTAGACATTGTGTTTTCTGTGGTATTACAACCGAAGTCTGCTCCAAAGCTGCATCATCTCTTACCTGAGTTTGGGTAGTAAATGCAGCTGTAAGCTCGGGCTGTGGTTTCCGTTTTCTTCTCGGTTGTTTGAGGTGTATGAGTTTATTCGGCTAAAACACCTAGCATCCACTCTAGACAGGGCCCAATATAAGTGACAGAAAGCCACTTTGATAGTAGCTTAGACATTGTGTTTTCTGTGGTATTACAACCGAAGTCTATTCTAGTCTTGGTCTCTCGGTATTTTATCCGATAAACCAAGAAATAAGTAGAATTGGGGTATTTGATTGCGCGCAGTGTCAAATGCGGTGTTCACGCAATTGCGTGGAACCATCCACTGCCATTAGATCTACAATACTGCTTTTTAAGCGGTTTCAGCAATCATAGTCAAGGATAAAACATTCTAATTGTAAACCTGGAGTGAGAAACGATGAGGTTGAGGAGTTGATAGTCAATTCAGAGCAACGTGCAACTAGTAATGGAAGTTGCGCAAAGTCAACTTCTGATGACCCATGCAAAACAAGTGTCCAAGAAAGGTACTAGAGCTTAGTGCGATTTTCTTGAGCGGAGCACCTTCTCTTGGTGTTTTTTTTCGTGTCCCAGGAGTGGTTTCTCGTGTTATATCTGTGTCAAAGATTCTTTATGGCTTCCAGTTATAGATATTTCACGATCAGTTCAAACTTGCAGCCGGACAAAGAAAATTTATTCGTAACATATGAATGTGATTTCTTTCTCAATCTTACCGTTAAAGGGAAAGAATATCTAAGAGCTGGGCTCCCAGCAACCCTTTTTGTGCAAGCACTGAGAAAGGATTTGGAACATTTTCAGCGCCCTTATTCATGTAAAGAAGAAACTCAAAATATATCAGCTGTTTGATCCTGAGCATTGGAATCTTCAAGATAGCTACCAACAAGGCTTTGTACTACCAAAGAAACTGAGGATTGTAAACGACAATACGGAGCGTGGCATGGCTCTTATAGAAGCATTTGTTAAGACTATCACTAACGACGAAAAACAGAGACAGTGTCTTCTTCAAGTGGTACAGGAACACAGAAAAGGTTTCAAAGTTGTAAAAAAGTAACTTTAAAAAGTATTGCAAGAATTAATGAGCGAATTACTATACATTTAATGAATTTAAATTTGTTTTCCATATTTTTTTCATATTTGATTACTTTTCATTCTTTTCTGCATTTTATTGGTTTTTCAGATTTATAGTTCATTTTGTGATTGCACGCTTTTTTTCCTCAGAGATATAAAAAAGAAATCAAGTAACTTTATTTTTATTATTTACGTTCGCATTTGTGCCACTATCACAAAATTTGAAGTACTCCTAAATGTAAATATAGTTTACTAAAATTTTGGGCAAATAATTCAGTGTATATAAAGGCCTAAATAAGACGGTAAGATGAACAAAAATACAAAGGCTACTTTTTTCCATAGATATCATTTACGTTCACGTTTTTGTCAATATCACGAAATTTCAAGGCGTATGAGCGACCTCTAAATATTAATATATTTTGTCAAAACTTTGCACAATTAATCAGTGTATATAGTGGCACAAAATAAGAGGGTAAGATGCACAAAAATACGAAGTTTATTTTTTTCCATACATTTCTGAATCACCCTAATCAAGAGTTTTTTTTTTTCTTTCGTGTCAAAAATTCCGTATTGCCGTCATCATCTGGCCTCCATATTACATTACCCAAGAAAGCAATCTCCATAGATTAACATTAAAGCATTACTTAAGACCCTAACCGCATAATGCGCATAAATTCGAAATTTGTTTTCTTTTTTTATTACGTCAAATCGAAAATGAAGTGCACGATATATAATTTTTTTAATTTATGGCTTTAAAACTTTCATTTAAACCCTCATTTAATGTCCTGAGCTTGTAAACCGATATTTTTTTATACATTCATACAACATTTTTCCTTTTCGTTTAATCAGTAACACACATTCAAAAAAAATTATTGTTTCAATGAGCTTTTGTAATGTAATCCCTGTTTGTTCACTTTTATTTTTCTTAACTTGCTACGATGCCTTAAATTTTGTAATTTTCTTTGCATGTTTAATTTTTAAGAAACACTTGCAATCATTGAAATGCTTTTTTTTAATCATAATTATATTTCAAAGGATAAAAAACACGATTTGATAATCCTCTTTTAATTGGTAACAAAGTTTTAAAAAAATACAGATAATGTCAAAGAATTTAATCTAAGGAACAACATTTTTAATTAAGCAGCTTATAGCTCTTGAGCTGTTTTTCATCTAAATTAATAATTAGTTTTTTATATTTAATTAATTTAGTTTAAAAGAATTGCTTTCATTTTTGCCACTTGTTTTCTCATTATTTGTAAATGAAAAATGCGTTTTGTTGTTTAAACTTCTTGCATAAAGTAAAAATGCATGTTTAAGACTGCGTTTTAAAATTCAACGGTGTAATTTTAATCATGTCGTAAGAAGTATTTGCCAAACTAATATGTTGTTATTAAAAGTAGACTGCGTGCATGTGTCCACCGAAAGTAATAAAAATTCGTTTTTGTAAAACGGAAGTAGACGTTATAAAATATCATGTAATGGTAATTATTTGCTAAAAAAAAGGGTAGGCGAAAAGTTTTAACTGTTTAAAATTTTGCGAAAAAAATTTCTCTATAGGGCTGGTTCGGGTAAGTGGGCCACCCCCCTCAAAACTGAAATGCGCATATGGTTTTTGTACTCTTTTGTACTGATCATGTTATATTTCATCACAATGATTGGGTTTTGCATGCATTTGAGTTTCATGGATTTTTTTTTTTTTTTTTGGATCATATAATTTATGTCAAAAAAATTTTCAAAAAAAAAGTTTTTTGCAAGTTCGAGTAACATTTTTCAAAGAAGTGTTTCAATGTTAATTTTTACTATTTTTTCTATGTTCATCATGTTTTTTTGTAGAGTTTAACCTAAAGTACACATTGCAATAAGAATTTTTATGCAAAGTATTATTAATAAGTGTTTAAGAGGAGGGGTCCCACTTACCCTTTGGTTTTTCTCAGTTAGGATAAGTGGGCCCCCTCACTATGGTGTAAGTGGGCCCCCTCATAATAATGAAGATTTCAAAATGAAAAGCAGTTCTGATGAAGCAATTTCTAAGATGAAATGAAAGAAAATGATGCAGACCTAGAAGGAATTGATTCTTTAGCTACAAAAACTGCAAAGCTGGTAACTATGTATGTGAGAAACTTGCATAAAAGAAAAATTCAAACTATTATGAAGTTCTAACTGTACAATATGATATGAATGAAAAAAATGCCGCTGAATTTGATAGAAAGAATATAACTAGCTACACTTTTTATTGGTTTGATGTAAGTGATGTTAGAATTATAATTGAGGATGAAATGATAATGTCTCTCCCTCAACAAACTTCAAATAGACGCTGGCATTAAGTGTTTCCATTTTTTTAAAACCTATATATTTTTTCTTATTTGACCAAAATTGATCTTAATCGACTCTGTTATGTTTTTTCAACACTAATTTATGTGTAAAAGCAAAAAATATGCCGAACGGCTTTTAATGAATTTCACAGACACAATTATTTTGTATTCTGCTTTATAATTTTCTGTCCTACACATGTAAATGTAAGTAGATATCTCGTTAATGGATGCATTTACAAAAAAAAGTATTTCCTACTAAAATGTTACATACTTTATCAGGTAGGACATGCAAACCCCTTTTTTAGATATGCTCATTTTAAATATAAATAAGTGAAGGGTGGCCCAATTACCCCTTCCTAGGGGTAAGTTGGCCACCCACGTCATTTTTTAAAAAATACGATAGTTAAAAACATTTAAAGCATTTTTTAGGAAATAATGCTGAACTTGTGTTTATTAATAATGTTCAAGATAAAATAGGTGAACAAGTTTAAACTTATTTTGCTTTAAAGCTGTTGTATAAGGCTTTAAAAACGATTTGTTCCAAAAAGGGGACCCACTTACCCTAACCAACCCCACATGAAAAAATTGCATCAGAGAATTGTAAAAGGATGTCTGCGGTATGCCTGCGTCGAAGAGACCCCATAGCTCTTATACTCCTTCAGTCTTTTGAACTCCTACAGAAATTTGGTACAAAATTGCTTCGAACACTTTTTTTTTTTTAAGTCGGCTGGAAAATGTTTTCCAGGATGAAATGCGTTTGAAGGGAAAGAAAGTGATTAAAATTTCAGATTGTCAGAAAAGGTTTTGAAATTAAATATAATATTGTGAAACTGATGCACCTTTTAATGACCACCCGCAACCCTGCACATGAAGTTTTATATTGAAAGGGTAGTTTTAAATAATTTCGATTTGTTATCTGCTCGACATTATTATTATTTAGATCACATTAAAGAAAACCTCAAAAGAAAAGCTATTTTTTTTTTATTTTTATTTCTAAATTTCAACAAATACAACTCTTTTTTAAAACTAACCACTTTAAAGTTGACAATAAGCAAATCAACGCTAAAATGTTTTGCAATAAATTGTAGACACGTGCTTCGTAGTTTTAAAGTATTTTCAATGCAAGGAAAGTGTGAACTTTATGGGCAAGAATGATATATGAAATAAAGACAACGTACATTTATCAAAGTTACTAATTAACACTTAACACTACTGATAAAACGTTTTACAGTCTTTCTCTTACTGTTACTCTGATATCTATTTATTTCTCAACTTCTAGTTTGTTCGTTTAAATATTCCTCTATAGACTTCAACAGGAATGATATATGAAATGAAAGCAACGCTACATTTATCATAACAACTAATTACGCACACCGAAAATAGATTTGTTTTAGCTCAGACAATATCACTCTATCCCACTTTAAGCCCACATATCTGTACCTCAGAACCAGACTAACGTAAGTCCATTTTCGTCATTTTTCGGTAGAGGGGAAAAACGATTGTCGAATACATCGTTTTTCCCCTCTACTGAAAAATGACGAAAATGGACTTACGTTAGTCTGGTTCTGAGGTACAGATATATGCATCAACAAAGGTAATTTACCGTGTTTTATACATTTGCCGAGCTTCGATCGTTCCCGGCTACTTCCAATTTACTTGGAACTTCACAAGGGGAAGCTGAATTTTGACATCCCCTCCGGCTACTCACTATAATTCTAAATTGTTGTTATGCTGGAGAAACTTTGCCGCAAACGCGATGGAATTTTCCTTCACACATTTATTTACGCTGATTCACCCTTCGTTAAGTTTACTCTCTCCGCTATTTGCCCATCAGTGTGGATGGGGGCCTCATCTCATTGGTTGACGAGCTATTTCGAGCCCACTAGCAATGGAATCGTTAAGCTTTTCGCAGAAAGAGCCGAATCTTTGAAGCTTATGCAACATTTCAAAAATTTATTTTCAGTTGTGTTATTAGGATTCTGCAAATGGAGCTGTGTGCTGGAACTAAACTGGAAGGGGTAGTTTTAACTCTCAGGAGTTATTTATTTTTCGCATTATGGCATCTTTGAAAGACCTATGGAGAACGAGATAAAATTTATATTAAAACCCAGTCGAGAATTTTCAATGCCTTGCAAATGAATCTTCATGACGTTAATAATTTCTACAAACTTTGCAACTTCTAGTATTTTAAATATGTGATACTTACTGAGCCAACCTGCAATTGCTATAAGAGGGCTTTTTAATTTGCAAACCGCTTATTTACATTCGGATCTGATGCCAGAATCCTAATGCAGTTGGATGCCGGAGTAGGAGTATAGTAACTTTTGTATTTTTATTTGTGTTGGGGGGGGGGGGGGCAAGATTGCTATATTAAGATTAAGCGTTTAAACTTCAATATGTAACTGATTACAAAGAATATCACATTACTTAAACCAACAAAAATTGTGACAGATGCGCAGATGATGACCATTGTGTCTCACATTTCTGTTTCCATCATTAGAATAATAAAATATGGTGCGCTTTAAATCCATGCACACCTTACAGCGGTTTTTTGAACATTCGATTTTTGTTTCTTTTTAATTCCATTCTTAAGTTTTTTATAGAAGTTCCCGATTTTTTATTTATTTATTTATTTTTACTTTTTTTAATAGAAGTTTCCTATTTTTGGGACAAAAAAAAAAAAATCTCTCCCACATTTCAAGCTTTTATGCCAATAGAAAGGCCTGAGTTTTTTTTACATGAAGTGTACTTATTTTGAAGCCTCTAAATTCCTCTCTATGTCACAAGCATATCTCGCTCACAAATAGTTGGAAGTAAATATTTGCGCACTGTATCTAATTTTTAAATATGTTTAACGTACATTTTGGAAGAGTAATTATTAGCTAGCAGGAATAGGACGACCTGTTTATGAGTTTCATGTATCAAATCAGTTCCCCATACCTTGTCGTACACCGATGCTTCAAATTAAATTTTGTGCGATGCAAGTTAAAACTCTTGCTACAATGACTATAATTCTTGTAATACAAAAGAAGCAGCTTAATCAAAGACGCGCAAAATTAAAATAAAACCTATATCCTTATCACATCCGGTATAAAAAATTTTTTGGAAAATTCTAATCGAAAATACCATTTCCAATATCATTTGAAAATTCAAACGATAACTTAAAAAAAAAAAAAAAAGAAATCCGTATGAATGTTGATCACATTTTAATAACCTTAATCACCTAGGAATTCAATTCATTTAAGTCGGTTAATTGACTTTGGAGGGATAAATCAATGCCCAACACAATTAAAATTCTCATTTGTCTTGTCTAATGATGGTGTAATTGTGAACGGAACAATGATTACGGAATATTTTATTTCCTTCATTATTTCAAATGCCTTGCTAAATTAGTGCTGGAACTTTTGCAAAGTCATTAACTTTCCAAAATTTTTCAGAAGGTAACTTTTGAAAAAGTAAATAAGGATTTCATAAAAATTTCATCCAGAACTAAGCGGGCAAACTTTCCTATTAACAATATTTCTCGAAATTTTTGTGTGAAGACTTTGTTTTTGACTTGCAGAGCGTTTGCCATTTTCTTGGTACCTATTAGTTTCATTCTCACTAACATATGCAATATGTTAGTCATCATAGATCTTCGGCTCCTTATATTTTATAAATTCCTCGTCTTTTAATAGTCGAACAATCAATTCAAAACTTGAAAACAAAGCGGAGGTTTTAGTGTAAAACGAAGTGAAGACTATAAAATCTAGTGAAAACGATACTAAAGTCTCTCAGTTTGTTTTGAATGAAAAAATCCGAAAGAAGTGATTTTGTCGGATATATTTGCATCCATAATCTCGCATTTTATGCATTGAAAAAGACATCTATTGTAACGGCGAAACACGTGTTCGCAGTGCTTCTGCGCATTTTTGCTTTCAACATTGTTTTATTTTATTTTATTTTTTGCTTTCACACGTTTATATTCACTAATAGTTGTGTTCCAACTCAAAAGTAGTTCGTTTCTGTATTTATTCTAGAAATGACCGGTTGCCATATTGCCCGACAGTAAATTAAAGCGTTTAAAAAAATAAAATGAATTTAAAAAAAAAAAAACGTTTATTTTCGAGAAAACTGGCGAAACCTTCTCGATTTCAGATTTCTTCAACAAAAGTATTTATTCTTAAAGTTTTTTTTTTTATTTTTTTTATTTAACTTGATGTATGAAGTGCACAATTTCTGCTGGCAATTGTTTCACATAAGTTCTGCGTTGGGGCCTATGCGCTAAATGCTGAATAAAAAAAAATTCCCCCCTTATTTTGAACGGATGCGATTTTTAAGAATTCCTAATAAATTTTAAAGAAAAATAGAACTTTTTCCCGAAAATTTCTGCAACATTTTCATAACTTAAAGCTGAAAATTTTCGGAAACGGCAGTCCACAATTTTCGGACCTCAAGCAGTGGCGCACCCACGGGGTAAGCTTTTGGGAGGGGCTTAAGCCCCTCCCAAAAGCCAGAAGACGAATATCTTGCCAAAACTAAAGATGGACTAAAACACACTTTTTTTTTGTGTTGAATTTTAGAAATTTGTCGGGAGAGAGCACCAACCATCCAACCTCCTTCCTAATTTTACGAATAATAACAAAAACAAAGCTATTTTTCCGAAAAAATTTCTGAGAAAAAAGCCACTTATCCGCTCTTTCTGCCCCTTTAAATTGACTTTGCGGTTTGCGGGACTTAAATTTCAAGATATTTCCTGTAGGGCTTAGGATATCTCCGTACTCTTTTCCTCAGCTAACATCTCCTAAAATAGCTTTCAAATCTGTTTTAAGCCAGAGAGCTTCCGAATCTCTCCTCTTCTACTTCTAGGTTTGCCAAAGATGATTTAAAATTGCATTTTAGAGCCTCAGCGTCAAAGAAATTCCGAGGAGACCTCTCGAACTCTTGCCCCTTAAAATCACCGCTCATAGCATCAACATGTATTTTTTGGACTTCAATTTCAAAATATATTCGAAGGAGTGCATCGTAGCTCCCCACAAAACGTCTATACTAGACAGCAACTTACATGTAAGTATTACACTGAACGTCACTACGGGCGGAGCCAATAAGAGCTCACAAGCAGTAAGCGATCTCCTCTAATTCGCCAAGTAGGCCGTGACGTTTTATCTAGCTCGTTTTTCATAGGCTGACGTCACGATGTTTTTGTCAAGAAACCTTGCAGTGTAGTATAGCCTCTCCCTGATAAAACTCTTGGATGCGCCACTGAACCACAAGCACCCCATATGCAATGTAATTAGGTTGTAAGAAATGAAAAAGCAAACTTTTAGTGTTTATTTTATAATCCAGAATAGAAATAAGCAACAGAAAGCTAAAACCATAATCGCGAAAACGAAACCTCGATCACAAAAACGGACAAATCTAACAATATCAAGCACGCAGCTGGAACTTTGTTAAGAGAGGGGTCCAATGTTGCACGAACACTAAATCAAAAGCATCAATTGTGTGATAAAGCAATTAGAATCAAATAACAAAAATATTTGAAGTAGCAAATAAATTATTAACAGCTCGTAAAACTAACATTGAACTAATAGCACAAATGAAAACTCGATATTTTTGCAGGAAAAAGATTGTGTGATGCCTTTACAAAATCTTCAAAAATTTTGCAGTTTTCTGAAAAATGTTTTTTTTTATTTGATGATACTCAACTCCTAAGGAGGTTCTTATGTTCTGAATTGATTTGGAAGCAGCAAAATATGCTGATTAATTGGAATTTCTAATTAAGAAGTACCGTTTTTGTTGAATCTTTCTGTTTTCGGAAAAATGTTGCTGTTGTAAAATGATGTGGACCGGACAAAAAGACTTAAAAAAAGGTTAATCGGGAAGGAGAGAGTACAGATCCTCTTCCCTTGGCTACGCACTAGCACGCATTTATAATCTCAAATTCGTTTATTTACTTCATTATTTTTTTAATGTTTACTTCTAAGTTTCAGACTATTCTTAAACGCAACAGCAAAATAGTATTTTGGTGAATAATTTTTAATTTTACTAGTTTAAACAAAATTTCTGATTCAAAATTAATGAAGTGTGAAGCAATGATTTTAGTGTTTTTTTATTAGTTTTTTTCTTCCTTTTCTTTTTTTTTTTTTTTTTTTTTTGTAACAGGGGGCTCCGCCCCCTGCTGGCTTCGCTCACCAATCCCCGTTTATCGCCTGCGGCGACTACCTCACCGCCTTCGTCGGCTCGATCATCAACCTGCTTCTGGTGGTTTGAAGTCAAATTGACTATTTTAACATAAGGGGTGGGATTTTTTTGCCCCCGAATTTGGTGGAGTATGGGAAATTTGTGCTTAAAAATTAATTTAAAAAAAACTAATTTGAAACTAAGAAAAATGGCTCCGAGGTGCAAATCTACGGGCTCGAACTAATTTTGTACCAAGTTTTAAGATTGTAAGTGCTATGGGGCCGCCTGGACGCAAGCCAGCCACAAACATTTTTTCACAAAATCTTAGAGCTTACTTTTTTTTAATATATAGAGAAAATAAACGAAAAGATGATCTAGAACAGCGGCTCCCAACCGGTGGTTCGCGAACCCCCAGGGGCAAGGCCGTAGCCAGGATTTTTTTTCGGGGGGGGGGGGTTCGAAGTGAAGAAAGTTTGTTTGAAAAAAAAAAAAAAACAATGCAACTTTTTTGACGCAATGGGAGCAAAGGCTGTTTGTACGGAGGGGGGGGGCAAGGGGGCACCTGCTCCCCTTCACTTCGAAAGTAAAGGGGCCCTGCCCTTCACTTTTTAGAGCGAAAAATTAACGGTCGGTTATTTACTGGGTGGATTGATTTATTTCATGAAAATTAAAAACTGAAAATAACACAAAAATGTTTTTTTTTCCCTCATCTTATTTCACAAGAAAGGAACTTTGAATTGCAAAGGGGACATCAACAGTAAAATCCATCCAGCATTTCAGACTGTATTAGTTTTTGGAGGTCATTTGTTAAAATCCAATAATATAGGCAAATTTTACAGAAAAAAAAAACAACTTTAGGGTGCCGCCCTAAGCACCTCACAAACTTCTTTTGATCCCCCAATTTCTTGGTGCACCAGCCATCTATGATTGGGAGTATGTTGGACTAACAGGAAGGAGAGCGAAGTTGAGGTAATGGACAAGATGTTAATCAATAGGCTTTTGGGAAGAAGGAAAGGAGTCTTTCTCCTCTCCTGCATTATTTTTTAAATAAATTTATCAGAATTTATGACGACATCATGTTTGAAAAATTGAAGAAAAGATAATTAAAGAAACTCTGCGACTTGGTGACCTTCTCTGCGACTTGGTGACGTGGGATCCGTGGGACCGAAGGAAGGAACATAAAGGAGTGCGACGATAAATTGCTATGTGCTAAAGGGGCGAGAAATATAGTACAAAACACTTCACACCCAGAAAACAAAGAATGCATTTTCGTTAACTCATCACCTCTCCATTGATAATAACAATAACTGATTTAAACATCTGTATCTGTTTTTACTGTGATCAATGTGTTAAGAGATAGAATCTTATACTTTTTGCTAATTTGTTCGCACTAAGCCCAAAAGGGGACCACACTTGTTTTGTGGCGTAAAGGAGAGGATCTTCTGTCTCTTTCCATGATAATTAAATCTCAACGACAAGTGCCATAAATTTTGTTATCCCGTTAAAGATTATAGATCAGCAGGAGAGACGGAATGATTTAAGTTTTAAGTTGAAAAGATAGAAAAAAACTCCTTTGGCGAAATAGTGCGCAGAACTATGGGTCATTCCATGTCAAGTGTCCCAAACTTCGAGAAAATCCCCACTCGACCCCCTCCGATTTTAATGAAAATTTTTTTGGATGTACATATAAAACTCGCATGAAACCATACCAAATTATAGCTCTATAAGCCATATGGTTTAGACAATAAAAATTATTTTAGAAAGGCCTCTTTTTCGTGTCGTGAAAAAAAATCCCCAAATCGTCAAGTTTGTGCTTTTATTGCTCGCGATCTAAGACGATTATCAGGCTCAAATTTGGTGATTCTGATCACTGTTTATGGTAGAATAGCCTACTTGTGTAACAGAAGCTCCACGCACTGTAGATTTTTTGCAGTTTGCTGCCAAAGTTGGTAAAAATCGTCGTAGTTTGGCAAATTTGACCACCCGTTATCAGCTTGTATCTGCTGAGAGAATGACTTTCTGAAGCTAATTCTTTCCTCGTTTGTAACATGATAGTTCGTCCGAAAGGTGTGCAAGTGGCATCTCGAAATCTCAAATAATTGCTGAATTATGCGAGTTGAAATTCCAGTCAAATTTCTTTTTTCTCAATTTTGTCTCAATTTCAATCGGCAATATCTCGCAAAAGTTATCTTGAATTTCAATTTTCTTTACATCATTGGAAAGAACACACTTTTCTTAACTAAAAAACGTTATTTTTATTTTTGAGACAAACCAGTTTCAAGGGGATATTGCAGATCAAAAATGTGTACGTCATTCAACGTGAAATTAAAGAAAAAAAGACATTGACCACAAAAGTTGATGTCAATTTGTTCTATTAAAATTTACAGGAGCTATTGTTTTTATGTTCTGATAAAAAAAAAACTTTTTTAGATATTTTCGAACTTTAGTTTTTGTGTGCGCATCCGTAAAAACTCAAAAAATGGAAAAAAATAAAGTTTCGTTTATAACAGAAATAATTATCTTCTTATCGCTGCTATAAGAGCCTGAGTCTTTTCCAATGTATTATTTTTAAGCTCTTGAAACAGAATTTCGGATAATATGTCACTTGGCAAGGTGTCATTAATATTTTAAATTCATAAAAAGCATTGTTTCCTTTTTCAAAAAAAATAAAAATAAAAACAATTAATAAAAGACATAAATAATAAATTAAACAGTTAATATGGTGTGTACGTGGTAAAAAATATGTATAATAGGACTGCAGAGCTATTTTTCTAAAAAGCGATAACGAAAGTTTTCGATAGAGTTGAATATTGCAATTATTTCCACCGTGTAAATAAATGATAACAATAGTAATTGAACATATGATAAGTAGTAATTGAAAATCCATTCTTTATACTGCCGAGGATGTGTCTTTCAGCCTGTGATTGCAATTTGCCCATAAACAAAAATGATGAAAAATGGGAAAATGCTTTTTATGACCTTGAAACATTAATGACCTATAACCTTGCCAAGTGACATATCATCCGAAATTCTGTTTCAAGAGCTTAAAAATAACGCATAGAGAGACTCAAGCTCTTATAGCAGCGATAAGAAGATAATTATTTTTGTTAAAAACGAAACTTTTTTTTTTTTTGCTTTTCTTGAGTTTTTATGAATGCGCACTCAAACACTTAAGTTCAAAAATATCTAAAAAAGGGTTTTTTCATCAGAACATAAGTACAATAGCTCCTGCAAATAATAATAGAACAAATTGACATCAACTTTTGAGGTCTAATGTCTTTTTTTCTTTGATTTCACGTTGAATGACGTACACATTTTTGATCTGCAATATCCCCTTGAAACTAGTTTGTCTCAAAAATAAAAATAACGTTTTTTAGTTAAGAAAAGTGTGTTCTTTCCAATGATGTAAAGAAAATTGAAATTTAAGATGACCCTTGCGAGATATTGCCCTTTGAAATTGATACAAAGAAAAAAGAAATTTGACTGGAATTTCAACTCGCATAATTCAGCAATTATTTGAGCTATCGAGATGCCACTAGCACACCTTTCGGACGAACTATCAGGCTACAAACGAGGAAAGAATTAGCTTCAGAAAGTCATTCTCTCAGCAGATACAAGCTGATAAGGTATGGTCAAAATTTGCCAAAATACGATTTTTTACCAACTTTGGCAGCAAATTGCAAAAAATCTACAGTGCATGGAGCTTCTGTTACACAAGTAGGCTATTCTACCCTAAACAGTGATCAGAATCACCAAATTTGAGTCTGATAATCGTCTTAGGTCGCGAGCAATAAAAGCACAAACTTGACGATTTGGACAGTTCTTTCAAGACACGAAAAAGAGGCCTTTCTAAAATAATTTTTACTGGCTGAACCATAAGGCTTATGGAGCTATAATTTGGTATGGTTTCATGCAAGTCTTATACATACATCCAAAAAAAATTTCATCAAAATCGGAGGGGGTCGAGTGGGGACGCCTCGTACACTTGACATGGAATGACCTCTATTCAAGTTTATTCAAAGGATTTTTTTTATTTTTATTATTCTAATTTTTCTTTATATCATCAAAAACCTCAGACCCGTCACAACTTCGGGGGGGGGGGGGGAACCTCCGACCATCAAACCTAAAAATTTTCTTTTTTTTTTTTTTCTTCTTTTTTAGTGAATACTTTTTAAAAACTTTTGAGGTTTGAAAATTTCGGGGGGGGGTTCTGACCCCCCCCCGCTGGCTACGGCCTTGCCCAGGGGTTCGCGAGGTGCCTGAAGGGGGTTCGCTAAATTTATATTGTAATGGCGGACTTATAAATATTTTCGTAAAAAATAAAGAAATATTCAATTTACATACATAGTTGTTGCTCTTTTAAAATTTGAAAACAAGTCAGATTTTTCCATCTCTATCTGGCTCAAAAAAAAAAAAGAGAGTCTCTAAAAATATTTCAGTGGTTAATTTTCTTTTTCATTCTAAAACACGACAAAAAGAAATATCCCTCTGACTAAATGTTCAAGTGGGGGCATGCAGAATCGTTGAATTAGCTGTGGCGGGGGTAGCGACACCCTTGAAAAGGCGCCATCAAGAGTTTCATGAAGAATATGCATTTGCAAGTAAAAAAAAAAAAAGAAAGAATAGTCAAGCAATACAAAATTGGCGGATCTTGAACCTTGTGGATTATATGACAGCAAAAGGTTCCAAATTGGAAATTTATTACTGGATTTTACTCAGTTCTCTTTTTTTTTTTTGTAAATATATAATGTTAGTTTTTAAGATAAGAGTCGCATCAATAGACTCATGTACAGAAAGGATTTTCCTCATACACATATTTGAAAAATAAATACCGAAATAGACTAAATGCAGAGCCTGACCTGAGACTGAGACTTTCAGACATCGAACCCAACTATCAACTCCTTTGTTCTCAAGCAGCCACAAATATCCCATTAAGTTTTTTTCTTCAAAATCAAGGTATCTTTTAAGAACTAATTAACTTTTTTGAATAACTTGTTTATTATTTTTCTTGTATCTGCAGTTTCAATTTATTAATGTCTCCATTAATCGGTGTTTAAAATAATATTTTTGCATATTGCAATCAACTGCTATGAAAAGGAAAAACAAATTTAGTGTTTTTTTTAATTGTATTCTTACATGTTACTTATTTTAAGATCAGGAGGTTCGCAAAGAGAAAAAGGTTGGGAACCGCTGATCTAGAAGAGAAACAACAATCAGCGAAAATCATAATCGCCTTAGCAATTCTACCCTTTGGACAATTTGGAATTTCGAAAACGACGCTTTGCAGAGAGCAAATCTTGTACACTATTTTACCCTCCTTAGTTTCTTAAACTAGTTTATTTACTTTAAAAAGTTTTTTTTTGTTTCTAATCTGTCATGTTATTTCTAAAATATTTTTTTTTTTTTAATGGCGTTGTGGAATGATCAATCTCATAATGTTAAATGCAAATGCCAGTCAGAAAATAACTAAAAGGAAAGTATTAAAATTTTAATATAATTGTTGAGTATAATATTATAAGTTATCCTTGTAAAAAGTCACGAACCAAAAGAAAGAAAAAGTGCCTTTGAATCAATATCCATCTAGATTAGATGGAGGTGTTAAATCACTAGAACCGACTTTTACACATATGTTGCAAGATTTTAAAAAATAATATTTTGTTGTTTTCAAGGAAAAAAAACCCTGAGGGGGGGAAAAGTAACGCTCAGACCTAAAGGTATATAAAAATCCCCCCCCACCCCTCATTTTTGAGGCAGTGTCAAATGCAGGTTATCAGAAGAAATTCAATTATTTGAGCTTTCTGATTACTTCGATGTCAGATTAATGATATTTTACTCATTATTGTTATAATTGAAACTTTTTATTAGAAAGAAAGCTGAAAAAGGAAAAAAAAATTAAATGCAATTATTGATAATATTTTGATATTCATAGGTATTAGATTTGCTTCAAAACAAATTTGAATTTGAAGATTTCAGCAAATGTTGAAGTCTTTAATAAAAAGTTTTTGTCTAAACTTGAAAGTATATTTTGAGAGTGGCACAAAGCTGTCAGAACTGTGCGACACAATGACAAAATAATGTCTTTATGCTTATCCTGTAATATAGTAATTATTTTAACCAAAACAGCATTCATAACACTTCCTGAAGCAAAAATTTTAAATCTTATATTTTGTCTAAGGTACAAAGTTTCGTGCATAATTTCCAGTTAATGAAAGTATATTTTTCGTATAATGAAAATAGTAAGAAATGCTATTTTTACAAGCAAAAACATTAAAGATTCGCCATTCAGTAATCTTCTTAAAATACAATTTGTCATGCTATAATGATTTTATATTTTCAGCATCCCGAAATGTAATGCAATGAGCTTTTAAAAAATGACTAGTATAAACCCTAGTTTTGCTCTATTAGCACTAGTAAACACTACAACTGATTTGTAAAACCAAAACTATGCCCTGGATTCAATCCTCAATTCTTGGGGGGAAAATTACAAAATGTGCAAACAAATCATCTTAAAAACAGATACTCTAAAAAAGATGTTCATCAAATGGAAAATATGAAACTTTACTTGCGAATTTTGAAATTACTTTTGTTATTTGCTTTGTTTAAACAGGAAAGTGGATTAATAAAAAGAGAAAACCTATCTGATTTTTAAATGAATTTTCATATAAATGTGGGAGTATGTTCCATCCTTATGAGTACATTTTATAAATTTGAATTTAAGGGTGAGCAGCAAGAGTTAAAAATTATATAACAGTTGCTAGTTTTAATTTACAGCAAAAGAATTCCCAGATTATTATGCAGGACATATTTCTTTTATATTATGAAAAGAAAATATAAGAAATTACTTAAAAAGTTCGAATATTTTACAGTTAAACAAATGTAGGAATCATTCTTGAATTTCCTTTAAGAAAAAAAAATCGGTGGGGGGGGGGGGGGAGTACAGCGCTCAAGAAAGTTGTTAAAAACAAAGCATATGCTCATTGCTCAACATATCAGTGTTTGTTGTTATTGACATTTATTACAATGAATTATGGATTAAATCCCCCCCCCTTCCCACTTTGGTCCTTTTAACCTATTTATGCCCAGTAGCCTAAAAACGGGACGCTTGTTAGTTACTGCATACTAAAACCTGTAATGGGTATGTCCTTTTACTCTAAAGCTGTTTTTCACAAGTTAAATAATCCTTCTTCTTGAGAAAACCAGTTAGAGCCACTAGTTGGACATCAGAGTTTATTTATTGACTGCTCTTTTCAGACAAATCAGTCAAGCAACGATTCAGCATGGATAGTCACAGAAAGTAAGTTTTTTTTGCGAACTTATTTTTCATAAAATTAAACTATTTAAAATGATTTGCTTAAAATTGATCACAGATGCCTTCTGTAATGTTACTTTGCAAAAGTAAAGTCAAGTATGGTCGTATTTTGCTCACATATCTGCAAAATATCCCATAAACAGAACGTTAAATAACTTAATAAATATGGCAACGGCAATCTATTTTAAGCCTAAAATGTATGCAAGCTATTCCAAGTAAGAGTTTTAAACAAATAAAAATTGTTAAAAAAAACTTGGCCATAAATGGGTTTAACTTTCATTAGGAAATGTCAACTGAAGTCTAGCTTTTATGGGGTAAGTGTTATAGAGAAAATTGGTCTCCAATTTCTAGAGAAATCTTTAAAAATAAATTTTTGAAAGTATCCCAATACTTTTGGTGATATCTTGTAAAAAATGTTTTTGAGATATTTGCAACAACTGTTAATATTAGAGTTGTGAGAGCTAACTACACAGAATGCTAGGAAAATGGATCAAGTTTTACGAGCAGAACCTCATTTAAGCAAATCAGATGGACGGTGAAACTTTTGGTAAGAGATTTTACTTATTTATCTTTATTAAAATTAAATAATTTTTTTAATTTTTGACAAGTAATTTATAGTTATTTAAATGCGTAGCAATTCGAAAACAAATTATTTTTAAAGTACATTATTTTTTACTAAAGATTTTAATTACTCATCTCAAATTTTAGAACAAAAAATAAAAAGAGCCTTATTTTCAATAAAACAATAAAAATTAAAGTTATGTCATTGAACATAGTCTGAACAAAGTTACATTGCATTTTCTGACTTGCAGAGCATCTATTGAACAAATTTGTTGTTTATTTAAATAAAAAACATTACAATAATTAGTAATTTATAAATGTATGTGTTACGGCCAAAGTCCGAAGTCCGGCCAGTTCGCGAATTGGCCGGCCACTTTGCGCATTGGCCGGGGCGTGTGGCCAATGTCCGATGTACTGGAAATGGATTGCATATATGCGACTTTGGCCGGCCACTTCGCGAAGTGGCCGGAACTCCCTGGCCAATGTGTGATGTGCTTGCTGTTCGATGCAGTTGCACTTCCCAGTGCTCAACAAATCGCCGCAGATGTAAAAATAAAACTTTTGTACAATATTCGAAATACCATAACAATTCGTTTCGTTGTGTCAAATATTGACACTCATAGTTTTCTGTAATAAACTAATTTAGTAGATAATGTGATTATATTTTTGTTTGTTAGTTTGTTTTCTCCAAGGGTGAGGAAATTTTTATAAGAGTCCATAAGTTTTCTAGTATTGTGAGATCTTCACGCTACTACCCACCTTGGCCTTTTTTCCGATGGACGATCCTAGGTGCCTAAGAGTGCGGATTCGTCCCAAAAACCCCTGTGTCAGTAGAGGATTGTAAGGGGGGGGGGTGGCCCTTCCAAAGGGATAAAAATAATTTTACTATGTGTTTAATATTCAATTGCTTTTAATTTGTCCAAAACATTCGTAAAAAATTTTGAACTATGTCTTTAAAAAAGCTCATGAACAGCATATTTGAATAACATCACTTTAGTTTGCTATGGGAATAATATAGCAATCAGGGTTGAGACAGTGTAAAAGAATACATAAAACTCAGAGAAATCAATGGTATATAATATGTATCACGATTCATTCATGAATTCATCTCCGATGGAAAAAGTGACGATTTCGTTTTGATAATTTTTTGTTTTAAATCATATTGACAGTTGTTTCTAAATAATACCGTGTATCATTTACTAATTAAGTTAAAAAATATCGAATAATTTGACATAATTTTTAATACAGTGTTTCCCAACCTTTTTGAGTTCATCGACCCCTTCAGGATGCTGACTGACACTTATTGCCCCCTTCCTCTAAAAAAAAACAATAAGTTGACCCAAATGAACATCGATATTATTAAAAATATAAGTACCTAACTTTAATTTGAAGTAAAATGTACTCAATAAAGCAATTATAACCAATCACTTCTAAACTAAAAATACCTTTATTCTTTTTTCCTTTCACAAAGTGAAGCATTTGGAGGGAAACATCTAAAATTTTCGACGTACTTTTCAAAAAACAGAAATACATTTTTCAAGAAATATTATTTTCTTTTCTACAATAGACTATGGGGTAACTAAAATCGTTGAAACTAAAAATTTGAATTAAAACAAATTGACAATTTGAAAATTTATAAAATTAGCAATAAAAGACAAAATACTTCCTAAGGTTCATTCTAGGTGCAAGGAGGAAGCTCTTGAACTTTAATTTTAATTTCAATTAGTTTTATTCGAATTCAAAAAGCGCGAAAAATATATTAAAGGTTTTTAATTAATTTTTCATCGCCCCCATGCTGGGAACTACTGGTCTAATTGTTGATCGGCTTAAAATGCTAAAAAAAAAAAATTCCGCCACACATTTGAAGTAAATTAGTACACGTATGTAATCCTTCTGCACTTTAAAGTAGATTAATTGACTTCATGTTTCTTTTCTCCCCCGTCCCCCTTTTTTATTTGAGGAACTTTGTGAGATTTTTTTTATAAAAAATGTAGGGGGGAAGCACTTTTTACTTTTCTGGGCCCCCCACAAAAACTATTTCTGTATCCACCCCTGCTCTGTGACAGATAAAGTGTGATTATCATTAGCATTATGGTAAACAAGCACAAAATGTATCACGTGAAAAAGGTCATGACACACAACAGGTGTCACTACCTTTTTTTCTAACTTTGGCCAATCGCCTCTAGCCAGTTCGCGAACTGGCTGGCCAAAAAACGAAATCAAGGAAAGCTCGGACTTTGGCTGGTCATTTTGAGGCGATATTGGTCATTTCGTGAAGTGGCCGGCCAATTTGCGAACTGGCCGACTTCGGGCTTTGGCCGTAACATATATAAGTTTAAATCCAGAGTAAAAGTTTCTATGGTCTATTAACGGTCATTTTTAAGAATATTTCATTTGAAATTTTAAATTTACCAAAGAAGGTCTGCTCCAAATCTCTTTTGTGTATAGGGATTCTAAAGATAGTACTTTAGAAGTTCATATTGCTCTCTGTGATGCAATTTTTTTTCTTAAGAAATCCTCTTTAACACGTTGAAAATCATGCAGGTAACTAAGCTATACACTGTTAAGGCCTCGCCAGTCTGTGTCATTCTAAGTATTAAACAAAAATGCTCAAGTCACTATGTATGCTTTGTACATTGTGAGATTGTGACACCTCCTTACGCTTCAAAAATCTGCTAGTATTACCAACATAAAACAGTATACAGCACACAGTTTGGGAACAACTTTCTTAGAAACATATTTATTTATTAATTCAATAAAACTGATTTATGCAAAATAATTGCCTGTAGTCCACAAAGTGCATGATACTAAACAAATTTTAACTATTAATTTAAAACAGTAACAAAATCTACAAAGAAATACAATAATTCTTTAAAATGTACATAAAAGATATTTTCAATCTAAATAATAACAATAAATGTCTCGAAAACATGGTCGACATGTCAGCAGTAATAAAAAAAAAAACAATTTTTTAAAATTTATAACTATTTCACTGGGCATAAAAAGTAGATATTTTTAATCTAAATAATAACAATAAATGTCTCTAAAACATGGTCGACATGTCAGCAGTAATAAAAAAAAAAAAAAAAAAAAAACTTTAAAATTTATAACTATTTCACTGGGCATAAAAAGTAATAAAACATGAACATAATGGTCTCAGACCGTCACAAGTTCTACATAAAACACATTATCACAAGTGGGATGTTTAACATTCAAAAATGCAACATTATGACAATTCCATTTGAGTTCTTTGTAAGAATAAAGTTATTCTGATTTATCTGATATGGCAGGAAAGTTAATTATGAATATTTGTGGTCCATAGTCACAAACTACAGATTGGCCAGACAGGCGAAGTAAGCGCACATGGATAGAGTGGTCTCCACTTCCAACCATTATCATACGCAGTGCTTCACCATGATTTACGTCCCACAACACCAGGTTATCCTAAAAATCAGATGTCAGAAAATATTACATAACACACTCTGAATAGCAAAGATAAATATTTTTATCTTTCATTTTTTATAACTCAACATATTTTATTGTTTAAAATGCTAAATTTATGAAACCTTTTATTAATGAACTTGATCAAAACGGGAAAGACATGGGAGCCCGTTTTAGGTCCCAAAAGGTTAGTGTGACCTCCAAAAAAAGTACATAAATTACTTGGCTTTCTGTAATTCAATTAGGATTTTTTTAATTAATAACATGTTAACTTAATGCTAATTTATTAATTCAATAATTTCACTTTAACTGTATTTTTTTCTTAATAATCAGCGAAAACAAAAGAATAAGTTTGGTGTATTGCAGAGGTAGGAAACCAGAATGGTCGATTTTTGACTCAGGACCCCTTGAAAAATTCCTGTGTGCATCATTGATGATTCTTAATGTTTCATTTCAACTGGATGGTAAGATGTTACGATTTGTGTTCATGCCTGTACTTTATTAGGATGAATACAAACAAATATAACTTTATTCATTAATTTTATAAGAAAAAAGTTTAACTTTTAAAAATAAGCAAAACACATGCTTTTTTTACGTACTTTTACAATGTGCGTTCAATTTGTATATTGCTGAAAACAAAACCTACAATAAAGTTGAGCCCCCGCTTCTTAAACCTTTAAGCCCTGACGAGACTCAGAACTCCCACTTATATTAATTTAGTATTATGAATCCTATATGGCTGGAATTATGCAGAAGCTTTTATGTACCACTTCTTGTACTTCGCTGAGAGGCCAACAGATGGTACCTGGACAGTTTTCTTAGGGGGCCTTAGACCTTACTGAATTAAAAAATTTTTACACTTGGTATATGTGTTTGATGTATTTTCAACTAAAAGAACCAAAAAATTAATAAAAATTCATTGCTAAATTAATTTGGGAAAGGGTTTGTTTGAAGGGTTAATAGAGCTAATTTGTACAACAAAGTATTCTAATGAGGGGATATTAGATTATCTAGGATCCAAATGATAAATTACAACAGCTTGGTAGATGGAAAATTTATTACATTAAGCAGAGTATTCTTTTAATCAATAAAACTGTATATCAATATCATTCAAATGTCGTCAATTTTGTTCCAAATAGCTAAAACATACACTTTTGTTTCATATTGGATTTAGTAATAAATCTTTGTTTACACTTGAACATTTAGATTTAGCTTAAAGTCATTACCATGCAACATTTTTCTGTAAAAAAATCCTTCTTAAAGACTCAAATTTTAAGAAATTAAATAATCAATACTAATATTTAATGACATTAGTTCGATCCAATTTTGCTTTTGTCTCTATCTATAGTATTGGCCAGAATGGATGACTTACCACAAAAATCTGGTTTTTAATGTATAGGAATACTTGCATTTAACTACGTATTTATTTTGTGAAAATTATCAACTTTTTTTAGTTACATAAGCATAGTATACATACATAATTGAGAAAGGTGCAGTATTTGACGAGGAAATATTTTTTACCAATGCAGCTCGGATACAATCAGGCGTGGAAATGCATAATTTTTTGCAATAATCTGGTGTAGTTTCTATAGTTCAAGCTTGTTTTATAGTTTCTCTTCAGTCCAAAACTGAAGTGCGGTTACGATAGGCAACTTGGTGCTTTAAAATTACCCAACAGTTCTCGATTGAGTTTTGATCTTGATTGCATTCCATTTCTGAGCCACAGCCAAGGATCTGAAACCCCTTTTTTGCAATGACAAAATGCTCCATCATGTTGGAAGTGTGTGTACTGGTTGATATTTATAAATGCTGGTAATTTCTCTTTTAGATAAACATTTCCATTAATGGATGTGCTAAAAGAGATGTTACCAATGTTTACAAATATAAACCAGTACACACACTTCCAACATGATGGAGCATCTTGCCATTGCAAAGAAGGGGTTTCAGAACCTTGGGCTGTGGAACAGAAAATCCCTGAATTAAAACCGAATGGAGACCTGTTGGGTAACTTTTAAAGCACAAAGTTGCCCATTTCACTTTCGGACTTAAAAACATCTATAAAACAAGCGTGGATTACAGAAATTACATAAGGTTATTACAAAAAATTACATATTTCCATGCCTGATCATATCCAAGCAACATTGTAAAAAAAGGTTTCTACATAAAAATTGAACTCTTTCTCAATTACGTACATTTATTGTTCTTATGTAACTAAAAAAATAATTCCCACAAAATAAAACTCGGTTAAATACAATTATTCTTGTACATTCATAAACACTGGTTTTTGTGGTGAACATGAACTTTCCCTTCTGCATCTTCCCTTTCCATTGGGACATTGCTAAGCTGATATTAGAAACCTAACGCACGGCTAACACATCATATGTATAATCCTTTTCTTGAAGTAGCTTAAAACTAAAACAATTGTTTTATGTGAACAATAACTTAACCAACGATTGCAACAACTCTTGAATTTAGAAAATATATATATTCCTTTTAAGAAAGTGGACTTGATTGGAAAATTCACATTTATCATTATTTATATATGTATTGTCACGTTGAATGAGAACTACGGAGTAGCAGAAAGAGCCTTTAATGAATCAGACAAGCGGTCTGCCGTCAAGAACCCAACTGCCAGCTCTCAGCTTGAGAGAGGCTTTATATACACAACTAAGGAATGTTCTAGAACAATTCAAATTAAATTCACATTAGATGATTTACGTAAATTTACATATTTAAAAATTTTCTGCAAAGTGTGAAAAAGCATTATGAAATTAAAAGAGGAATAAACAAATGTCCACACCTGAGGTCAGAACTCAGAACCTCTGGGTTCATAAGCCAGCGCAATAGCCATTCGGCTCACCGGGCGATAGCTTGAGAAAGAAATACGGCAGTATTTATAAATCTTAAATGCAAAATGGCATGACTGTAGGAACTTAGTAAAATAAAATTGTTTTTGAAAAATTGGACAATGCAAATGCTTGAGTTTCATGTTGTCTAACCAGGAGTGGAAAACAGAGTAAATTGAAGGAAAACAGATTTGTTTAGTTCGGAATCACGTTACCTCTCAAAAGTTGTAGTTTGGTATCCTTAATTGGGAGACAATGACAAAAAGAATTCTAAGTTGACATCATCAGTCTGCGCATAAGGCTGAGAGTTTGTAGAAATGTTAAGAATTGAAAATTTCAATAAATAATACATTTATTTTTTTTTTGTAATTTTTCATGATGCAATAGCCATAAATATTAGTATATAGCAGTTTGAACCTAAAGAAATATTTAATAGCTGATACATCAGATCATTAGTTCACGCATACTCCTTAAATTGGGATAAAATTGCTTAAAATTGGAAATTTACATGTTTAATTTACAATACATACATAGCATATTTACAATTTAAAAAATTCTAAATTTGTTGAAGGTAATATTTCGGTAACGTATACAATGTTATTTATATGCATACTTGTAACTAGAATGAAAGATTACATTCAACAAATTTAGAATTTTAAAAATACCTTTAAAAATGTAAATATGTCACATATGTATTCTTGTATATTAAACACATAAATTTCCAATTTTAGGCAATTTTAATCCTATTTATGGAGTATGCACAAACTGAGATTTTATGTAACTGCGACAAAATATTTTTTTAGGTTTAAACCTTGCAATACACTAAAAATTTACAAGTTTAGTATTTTTTGAAACTTTAATTTTTAACCTTTTTTCAAACTTTCAACCTTATGCACGAACTGAAGATGTCAACTTAAGAATTAAGATTTTTTTTTTGTTATTTTCCCTCAATTATAAGGATACCACACTACAACTTTCGAGAGGTAACATAATTCCAAAGTAAAAAAATATATATATTTCTTTCAACCCTCCCCAGTGACCAACTAGCAGCAACTAGTTGCAAACTGCAGCATACAAATTTTTAGGAGTCTTTGTGGTACTTAGGGGGTGGGGAAGAGTCATTACCCTTAGGGAGATGAGTACTTCTGTAATGATTGAGGTACATTGAAAGTTAAACAAATATTACATTTTAAACTATATAAATGCATCAAAAATGTATTTATCAAACATACAAACCTCTTTTGTAGTAACCATTATGTTATTTGTCAGAAGTATTAAATTACAATGAAGACTGAAGTCCTAAAAACAGAAAAACAAATGATTACTAAAATAAACTTTTTTGCATCAGAAGAGCTTGGGAATTTTATTTACATATAAATTTACCTGCACAATACTATGAAGTAAGTGGCCCTGGCACTTTTCCCATATGCAAATGCGGTTATCTGATCCTTGGCTGATCAAATAAATGTCAGTAGAGAGCAAATTTACAACACCGCCATGATGCCCATTAATGCTGTACATGCAAGTGCCTGTCATGAGATCCCATAGACAGATTAAACCGTCTTGGCAGCCACTAGCAGCAGATGAAGGTGAAAACTAAATGGAGAATAATATAATTGTTAAAATTAATGCTGTATCAATAATTATATTTGACACAAAATCAAAATCATCAACTGGAGGCGGATGAAAAAAAAATATTAACCCTTTGACGGTTATGGAAATGAGCAGTTTCCGTTTACTTAATTCGCGCAGCATTAGGAGTAAACAGTAATCGAAAGTGGCAGCTGTTTTCCCCCGCTGTTCTTCCGAAAATGTCACCTTTCTCTGGCGATGCCGCAGATAGCTCGCCTTGCGCGTTTTAAAAATTTCTTAAAGTATTTATAGTACAGTACATCAGTGCAGAATAATAATGGCAAACGAAGTCAGCTCGTCAGCGCGCTTTGGCGAAAAATTTCACTACGCGAGTAGTGCTCGTTACTAACCATTTCAGTCAAAATCTTGCTCCCAAGCGGAACTCGTTTGAGCGCATTATGAAGCACGATTCGATTGCGAGCTGAACTCGTTCATAACCATCAAAGGGTTAATTTCCCACTCTCCACACTTTTCCCTCATGGTTGTTACTATGACAACCATTAGGGAAAAGCGCCGTAACTATTACGGCACTATGGATTTTTTTAGCTTTTGCAACATGGGTTAAATGCAAACGACTAAATTTGATGAAAAATATTTTCACTGTATTTTAAGACTAGGAGAACACATTAAAATAAAGAAAAAACTGATCAACCTCTCAGTTGTCACTTTTTTTTTTACAGACTAAGCATAGAAAGCTTCATATCTTTAAAAGTGATTGGGTATCAGATTTAAAATTTTAAGAAGATTCTAAACTAGACAGGATATCAAAAAATGCTAAAAATTCTTCTTATATTTTTCTTATTTTTAAGGTACTGTGCTGGCCTTCACAGAAAAAGATCATTAACTCAAGTTTATGACAATTTTATCATTTTTAAACGCTGGAAAAAAGACTAATTTAAAAGTACAAAATATTCCAATTTCATACCTGATCAATATTCAAAACAGATATTGGAGCAGTATGGCCATGCAGAGTATATATACATACAGAAGAATCGCTTCTAAACACCTGTAAAATAAAATTTAATTACAAACTATTTTTTGTCTTTGACTATATACACAGTTTACATCATACAGGGTAGAAATGCTATAAATACAATTGTGCTTACTTTACAAGCTTCTTATTAAATAAAATCTCCATAATTGATTGTATAATAATAATAAATTAATCTACATCAGCAGTGCACAACTTATCGTTTTCTTTCACCGTAGCCAATACTATATTTTAAAGTGAATCTCGCAGGCCTGAACACATAATAAGTTTAAAATAGTTTTTTGAAGATAAATTGGTACACATTGAAAACTAAAATGCTATAAAATTCAAATTCCTATTATTAATACCAGAAGCTTTTTGGGTTGTTGTAAAGTTTGTAACTGCTTTAAAAAAAAATTTCTGAGCATTTGTTTTATACACATTATTGAATACATATTTTTTAATTTCACTATAAATTCTATCAATAGATAACTGAATAAAAAATACAATTTTTTCCTTTATTGATTTTATCTTATTTACAAGCTATATTCCAGCTTTTTTAGCAGGGAAAGGAAAATAATTAAATTAAGTATAAACTACAGTATTCCCTAAAAATTGCAGCATTTTTAAAATTTGAGACAGATCTATGCAGAACTGATAACTTTATAAATTGAAGAAACCTGTAGAGTTCAGGGTTTGAAAAAACATGGGCTTTTTGTAAAAAAAAGCCCAGCCCGCGCGCCTGGGTTTTTGATCAAAAACTTGGGTTCTTTGGGGTTTCTGATGAAAAACCCGGGTTTTTTCAAGAATTACTTTAACATTCACTTCATTACTTCATTCTCACAACATTGCACACCTACTTTTACATTTCATAGAATCAGGGGAGCCCTGAAAAGAGGTCACTGTGACCTCCTAAAACAAATTTGAAAAAATATTGTAAAGTTGAATTTTTTAAATTGCTATTGTATTTTAAATTGACACAGAATTGAATTTATAGATTGAAATAATTATTGCTTTTTTTGATCTTTTAAGTAGTGAAAAAAAAAAAAAAAAAAACACACACACACACAAATCAGTGAAATTCACCTGCAGTTTTATTTCTAATTCACATAAATAAAACAAAGAATGTGTGTGTGCATATGTTTATATGTGTGTGTGTACCTTAAGCAAATCCACAGTTTACGTCGGATACTTGGGCACCCGGGAAGGATCATAGGATGTTTTTTGAGTGGGAAAGAAATGCTGATACGTTCGAATTTCGAATAAAGGACTTCAAAATGGCCCTTTCCACCCAAAATGCTTATCGGATCTTCTCGATCTTGGTCTCATTC
Source organism: Uloborus plumipes (assembly GCA_038373865.1). Classification (NCBI taxonomy): domain Eukaryota; kingdom Metazoa; phylum Arthropoda; class Arachnida; order Araneae; family Uloboridae; genus Uloborus; species Uloborus plumipes. The sequence continues at coordinate 75,891 of JAXGGA010001815.1, forward strand.
AAAAGAACGCACAAAATACCTTTTAGGAAAGTTTCCTTCCTACGGTTTTCAAAATCACTAATCGATATCTCTACCCTGAAAAAAGATACTGGCTTTAAAAAGAAAGCATAATTTAATTTTTAATTGAAAATCGACGATCATCTGTGTGTGAAAAAAATCTCAGTAATGATTTCTATCTGTTGCCACTTTGGCCCGAGTGCTGCAAAAATAAAATTCTCAAATTGCTTTTGCCAGTAGTGGCAGAGAATAATCATTTTTTTTTCTCCTGCCAGTTTCGATAGAATTGTAACCCTAAACCTTCATTTTATTTTCCCAATCAGTTCTGGCTAAAGAAATTTAACGAGGAGGGATGAATAATAATAATCAGCGTGAAACATGCCGGAAATTGAAATATCACCAGGGAATAAAATATTGTCTGCCCCTGTTAAAGAAATTGAAAACGTGTGTAAAAAGAACAAATAGATCAGAAAGATTTTTAAATCGTCCTGCTGTTTTTTTTTTTTTTTTGCTAAAAAATATTTTACTGTTTTTTTTCTGCCAATAATTCTTATAAGCAATGATAAATAAATGGTAAAAACTACACGGGAAAACGCAAAAATAAAAGAATCTTTGGGGAAAAAATAGTAAGACGCCCAGTCTTATAAAATATTCAAGTTTGGTTAATTTTTTGTTCTTAGGTCCTCTGCAACGCCAAGCCAAGCAGCTAGTACCTAATAAATTTTCAGGAAAGGATGATGGCAATTTCTAGACCAAGACTAAATATTATAACTAAATTGATCAAAACCAATTTCTAAGCTTAGCATGGATCAAAATATTCATAACATTTAGTCTGTTTCTAAAATAAATGTTTTCAATATGCAATAAATTTAAAAAAAACCGACTTTACTGCTATAGTGGGTTTTTTCAAGTGGAAACGCCCAAAAAAACCCTGGGCGGGTTTTTTCGGGCTGGGCCAGCTTTGGCGAACCCTGGTAGAGTAGGTAAGTGAATAACTTAATCCTACACTGAGTGATTTTTTGTTCTTTGAGAGAACTCTATATATTTTTCAATGTAATACAAAAACAGTGGAAAACATTTTTAAAAATTTAATTTTGAGGATAGATGCTTATATTTGCTTTGAAGATACCTAATACTTGTTTTCTACGCTTGAGTTGCCTTATGCTTGGTCATAAGGAAAAATAGTCCATGTATCCAATTGGCAACGCTATGCAGTGTAGGGTTAAGACTCTTCACCCATAGAATAAGTAGTCCAGAAGAATGCGTATTACATAAAAATGTGAACTAAACTAAAATATATTACCTTAACTAGACGATCAAAACCTCCTGAGACAATCAAGCCATTATCAACTTCCAAAGCAGATATAGCAAGTGAATGTGCTTTCACGTTTTGAAGCCATGAACAATGAATGGAATTTAAAGATGTGAAAAACTCAGATTCAGAATTATCTAAAAATAAATAAATAAGCATTAGTCACCATTCCTAGTCTTGTTAATAGTAAGGAAATATATTTTTTAAAGTCGTACTTGTATGGTTTTGAATGGAGCTCTCATTCTGAAAAATTTCAATTATGAAAAATTCCAGAAATCCGTTGATGCGGGCAGCTATTAACCTATTGCAAACAAAAATATCGTGTAATCAATAAAGTGTTCATGGCAACAATAAAATTTTTTAAATCCATTTTGAAATAATTTTACCTATCATGTGTAAGGCACAATGAAGAAACACCTGATTTGCTCTCTTCATAGACAAATTCTAAATTTCCATTGAATGCATTCCAAACCTAAATTTTTAAAACAAGAACTTTAATCATTTTGACTATAGTTAAAAAAAATATATATATATATATTGTTTTATGGATTGGATATTAACAAAGCCTTATGAAACAACTTATAGAGTTTATTGTGAAATAAAGAAACAGAAATAGGAATAGTAATGTAAAAAAAAAAGTTGCATTTATGACAAATGAAAAATAAACAAAAGGGAGAAGATAAAATTAAGTAAAGCTAGAAGCAACATTTAGGCCCTAAAAGACATGGTAATCACAACTAATTATTCACTGAATGATAATCCAAGAAAAGGTAATGATGGAATGTTCAAAAAAAGATGCTATCATTCATTTGATGCAATTTAAAAGATGACTCTAATATGAAGTTATTTTTGAAAATAACTTACGTTGATGGTCATAAAGCAAAAATTTCACAGCTTCCAACATTGAAATATCAAAATTTGGGAGACTTAAGAATAAAATTAGTGTGACTGCATGAATGAATTTATTAATAAAGCTGCATACCCATCTTTTACCATAATGACTAAAAATGTTATTTTTTAGATTGAGTAAAGAAAGTTAAGTTGAATAGATAAAAATGGTCAAGTAAAGAAAAACCCTAGAGACAAAAATCAATATAAGAAAGATGCTGACTGAAGGCAGTACTGATGAAATTTAAAAATTTAAGATTTCTAGGGTTAAGTTAAAAATTGATTTCAATCAATGATTTAAAAAAAAAGCGCATTTCATTTAAGTCACAATTTAAATCATTTGATTTAAATCGTTGAAACCCAGAGCATACGTAATAAAAATAAATATTTCTAACGTTAAAAATGTTTCCCCAACACAAAATTTAAGTTTAAATTATTTCAAAACACATATTAAGCTACTAAAATGTGGAAGAACATAAAGACATACCTCAATTCGACCATCTTTACACCCTACTGCAATGCAGGAGCCGTAATGATCAATACACCAGATTGCTTGAGGAGACAAAGTGGAATGTACAATTTTTGTTCCTTTTTCAATGAACTCGTAGCTTGAACTCCGGCGGTGCTGGTATTCGTGTGCCACATTATAGCATTCCTTTGGAGGATTGTTATCAGGGCATGGTGCTTCATTCAATAAATTGTTTTCAGACAGCTCGAATTGTCTGAAGTCATATTTTTGATCAACTACTGATGAGTTATGCGCTGTGAATGATGTTCTTTCGAAATTGAAATGCTTTGGGAAGTTGCAACTACTTTCTTGCAATGGAGACCTGGATTTATTCAAGTTCATGTAATCACCACAGTCAGATTGAGGGGAAGAGCTGTAGGTGGAGTCAGAAGAAAAGCTGCTGTTGTTGCGAGAGGAATTGAATGTACTGCTCATAGGATGTTTGGACTTCCTAGAAATGTAAAAAAATTTGAAAACATTAAAATGTGTTTAAAAAATTCTGTTCAAAATTACAGCAAAAATTCCATGAAAATAAATTAATCGTTACTTTAAAAAGTATTTTTAAAATATATTTACATAATGTCTTAAAGGATATTTACATAATGTCTTAAAGTAAATTGATAATTTTTATGATAACCAAAAAATTTACTAAAAAACAAATACACTTGTAAAATATTTTGGTAATTCCCATGATTGAAATGGGACAACAACTAAAAAAAGGGGGTGGCAGTAACTCAAGTATCAAGTAGGTTTTGATGAATTCTTTGTGTAATTAAAGCACAGCTTTGTTTGCAATACTTTAATTATTCGAGAAAATGAGAATGCCGCATTAAATGCACAATTTTTTGCATGAATTCAAAAATAATAATACCTACACAAGAATAAATAATTTAAACTGTTATTTAACCACAGATAAGAGTAAATTACAATGAAAACTTAATTTGAGTCACATTTATCTGAGGTTGAGTAACATTCTGTTTAACATATTTCCAATCATAATTTAAAAAAATTATAATTATAGAACCTCGGTAACTTGACACCTGCTTGTGTTTCCCTGACAGGTGACGAGTTATTGAGATTCCACGGTATATGACAGAATACTTACTTAGAGCGTCTTATGCATGTAAGGCATTCACCAGATATGGAATCCCACACATTGATATTTCCTTCCAAACATGAACTAACAACAATATTACTGTCTGCGCACAAGTATTCCAATTCCTAAAACATATAGATGATTCATACTACAAATATCTTAAATTATTTTTCAGTTATGATAAAAAATGTTGAGTTGATTCACTACACATCTAGTTTTTTCACAACTAATAGTCATACAAAATACATATAACTATAAAAAGATCCCAGGTAGTTATATAATGAGATTTTGTTTCACTCAAAACGATTAACGAAATATATATTATGAATTCTAAATTTATATGGTAACCTATGATTAATAGCATTAAAAATTTTATACAATTTTGTACTCAGTTTAACAAATTTTTCATAAAAAGTTTGCTATGAACCATGAAATTAACTGAAATATTTAAATACTTTTGTTAAACTAAGTGTCACACGTGAGTTCCAAGAAAGCAAATTCAATGTGAAAAACGATGGGGACTATGTAGCATTTTTATAAAATGTCATGAATTAACATAAAAAATGGGATTTTTGTGGGAACATGGGACACTATACATTCTACACAGAAAAAAATATTATAATCATTCGGTTGTATCAATAAACTAGTGAATTCACTTAAAACCAAGTAATTCAAAGTTCCAAAGTTAAAGATAAAAAAATGCTTTATGTATTTGAACTTCAAAATTCATCATTAACAAATATTGCAGTTTGAAATTTACATAACTGAGGCTACACAAAAACATTATAGCACATGCACATATCTGAAGGCCATTTTATAGTCCCTAAATGTTTATTGAAAATTCTTGACGGTGAGTTATGAATTTCATTAAAATAATAAATTTTAAAAAATATCATTAAAAAATATTAATAACTTAGATAATTGAATATGACAAATGTTAAATTCAACGTTTTTGTTACAAATAAAGTTACTTATTTCTGGTAATTTCTAGAAGTATGAGTTTTATTAGTTATACAGAGTTTAACACAATTTAAATTATTTAAACATTAATAATACTAAAATCAACATGGCAGAAAAGGTCATGCTTGATTTTTACCTGTAAATGCCCTTGTAATTTCAATGGAAAGGTTTCCATCACAAGATTAGCATCAGCTGTGCCTTCAGAGTATCCTAATCTGTTTGACTCTAAGTTCTTCCAAGATGTCCGCCACTCTGCGTAGTGTTTAGAGCACATGCATCGATATAAAACAACCATGAGATAAATTAAAAACAATAAGCTAGGAACAGCAAGTGCAATGGCTAAAGCAACTTCACCAGGCGAGGATGGATGGTATGGAAGATCACGAGATAGAAGGTCATCAATATCTGGAAAGAACAATCACATAAATAAAACTGATGAAAATGAAAAAGTTCAATTTTATATCCTCTAAAGCTGATTGCAGCACATGCATATCATCTTTTAAAAATATAATTAAGTTTGCTATTTTGATGGCATTCAAGTTTCATTTAAAATAACATTCAGAAAAGTCTCGGAAATTCGAGTTAATTGGGACTCCACACCACCTCGGATGACTTAGAACTCATCCAGAAAACTCTTAGACATTAATCCAAAGGACATAAAAACGTTTACCTTATACTTCCTTATACAAAGGAAAAGATGTAGGGAAATGTGGGGCAAAGTGAAATAGTTAAGAGTAAGTAGCAAAATGAACAAAGGGGAAGTTTGAAGAAAATAAATACCTTTGTGCGATAGATGTAAAGTATAAATCCAAGGTTAAAAATATAAATCCAAAGTTAAACGTATATTTGTGCATTTTTAACGTTGGATTTATACTTTACAAAGGGGAAGTTTGTTCTCAAAATCAGGGTATGTAAGGAAGGAATAATGTGTTTTTTAATACAACTATTGTTGAAATTCTTCTTTTTTTTTTTCTTCAGTTTTAGGAGTTATTTTTCACCTCAAAAAGCCATGGGGCAATATGAAAAACAAAGTATTTTTGCAATGAAACATTTTCTATTTGATGAGATACAGTAATTTTCATCAAACGAATGTGTAAATAAACAAATAAATTAATTAATATATGAGGAAAATAAATGAGTGAATAAAATAGAGAATGAATAACAAAATAACAGCATGAATGAGTTAATAAGTGAATTAATAAGCAAAAGAATCTGAATAAATTAATAGATGAAGAAATATGTAAGTAATTTAGTGAATGAAAGCATATGGAAAAAGACATGAATTATTTCACTTTGCTCCATCCACTTTGCCCCACATGTAGTTGAAATATTACATTGAACATTTAAATTCAAAACATGTTTAATATGAACTAAATAATAAATGCACTGCACATCAGTATATCTCACAAATATTTTTGAAAATCCACGAATATTACAATTAAAGTATCAAATTTTTAAAATTACTTGTTTTTTTTTTTTTTTTTTTTTTTTTTTTTTTTTTTTACTTTGTTAAAATATTGCTAGATGAGTGTCCCTGCAAACTGTGAAAATATTTTACCATTTTACTTGGTCCCGCTATTTCACTTTGCCCCAAATTCCCCTACTGTCTTCACAAAAATTATCGCTCATGTTTCAACATAAATATTTCTCCTTTAATGACCTCTAAAAGAATTTTGATTAGTGTTCTCATGATATCTGAATATATTTTTGTGCACAAACTTGTACATAATCCAAAAAGAATAATTGACTGTCTCCACATCAATCTTGATAAGTTTTGTCCTGACATTTGTATGAATGTGTGCGTGTATATATGTACCTCTCATAGTGGTCAGTCATAATAGATTAAAATTTTGTATATATAACTGGTATGGCGTCAAGTTGCACAATTTTCTTGTTGACTATAATTAGATTTATTAGATTTTCCAAAAAGGCTTTTTTTTTTTTTTGCTTTTTTGGCAAAACAATATTAATTTTAGGTCTTGTTTCGTTTTTTGTAATTTTGTCCAAAGCATATTAATTCATCTCCAACAGTCAATGAATATTTTGTGCAACTTTGCAAATGCTATTCACATATAATCAACCATCAAACTAAACAAAATCACAAACTTTTGAGACACGGATTTAAAGACTAAACAGTATATATTTTACCTAAAAACTAGCTGAACCCATGCCGAATGTTTACATTATAAAATCTGTTCTGAAATTTAAAAATATAGATCTTGTAACATTATAAACAGAAATGTTACACATGAAAGTATGAGACTAAGCAATTATGCTAGCAAAAAATATACCTCCATCTTTGATTTCTCCAGAAGAAAGGAACTGCCAGTAAGACTTCCTTGAAATTTCAATGTCTTTTGGATTACGAAGATCAACAGCTATTGCAGGATCCACAGCTAAAGATATATGTAAAGGTGGCAAAACACTTATAAACCTGCAAGAAAATTCATACAAATGCAGTGAAAGAATAAGCAATCAAATGAAAAACTAAAAATCAATTGACAAATTAAAAAGATTAACCAATCTAACAACTGCTACAGGGATAGCTACTATTTTTGCTAACTTAATTATTTTCACTTAATAAACCAGAAACAAGATGCAATCATATACTTTATAATATAACATACACACACATTGAATACAGCTGGTTCCAAGAAATATTCAATTAAGTGGGGTATTAGATTCAATAAGGAAATTTTCTTTATGTTTCCAGATCAACAACATTTGTCTCAAAATGCAATAATAATAAATCAATAGCTATATAAAGGATCAATAGCTATAGTAGTTAATGCTATTGGTAAAAAGTTTTTGAAGTAAGCTAGCAAACAATAAAATGGTATAATAATCAAGTACAAATGATATAAGTATGTACAAAAATTGATAAAATATAACTTAACACAATTTGAGTTATTATTTTTTTAATACATTACATTTTGAAAAAATCTGTAATAGGCTTGCTTAAGGTCTTTCTAGATCCCTTTCAAACTCCTTTTTTCCTTCCTCATCTGTCATGTTTTACAACTAATATTTATCGATTTATTATAATCTTCAAGATTTATATTTCTTGATGAATTCAATTTAATAATCGACTGTGCTATCTTTTTTTTTTTTTTTTGTATGCAATGAAAGTGACAAAAGAAATTAAAATGAGTGGAAACTCTTTAAAGGAAGGTGAATTTTGCTTTGCTTGTTCATGGTTGGTGAAAAATGCTACTTTATATTCTTAAGTCAATAACTGTTCTTACTTAATTTATTTTTCAATTTAATCAAAATTTTACTCAGAAAAATATTTGTAAAAACTGATCAATATTCTTCTATAATGGGAGAAATTATTTCATTAAGCAGGGATTTTTAACTTTGGGTCAATGAAGAAATATTTGGTTTCGAGAGATTTTATCTATAATATGATTAAACAGACTGTGTGTATACACAAAGTAGGTAACTGACAAATATTTAACAGATATCTAATCCAGTTTATGCCCAGGACCAGTTTATGACATGTGAGACTAGGGTGCAGTACACGAAATATGGAGAAGAAGACTCCTGACACAGGGGAGATAGAATGAGTCAAGCGGATTTTATATTATTTAATATATTATTTTATATAATAATTCAATTGATTAAATTTGATTGATTAATTTTGACATGAAAATGTTTCCCAAAACTAATGAAATTAGTTGTGGTAAAGGTGAAATTATCACCTCAGTTGGATATATTTGGCAATTTTCAGAGTTTTTCACCTCAAAATTCTACTGCGAGTAGGAATATGCTGAGTAAAATTTCCCAACTTGAGTTTAAAATTTTCATTTTTGAAGTATCAGCTTCAAATCTTGATATTTTTTTAAGTCTGGACATCAGTCAAGGCAGGGCTATGAGATATGGACTGTCCCCACAAAAATTCATAGAAGTGGTGACTAGCTGTAACCCTTTTCACTTTTTTTCTTAACACTATCTTAACAATTTAATAGCACACAGCCATGCCAAGACAAGTCAAAACACTTCAGTACACGAAATATGGAGAGAAAGACTCCTGACATAGGAGATAGAATGAGTTATGAGCTATAATAAGTCAAAGAATGAATTACGAGCTAGAATGAGTCAAGCAGCGTCCAACATGCAAGTTTATTGCAATATTTACACTGTCAAAGTTTAAGCAGCCTCAATTAAGTCTGGTTGTCAGAAGATAGAGACGATGTCAGGATAATTTTAACTTTATTACCAATCAAATGCACTTATTGTAACTATTTAAACATTTCAATTATAAATAATCACTTTGCCAAAATATATTAGAATTACATTTTTCAACTCATTCTAAAAATCTCAAACATTAACTAGTAAGTAACGTTATACTTAATAATAATATCAATCATTAATAAAGTTCAACCAACAAACAATAAAATGAAAATTAAATTTTCTCACACACTCAAGATATTCCAATCTCAATTAAAATAAATCATAACGTAATAAAATAAATCTTGTAAACAGACAACTTTTTACAGTGAGCTAGACTGTCATTTCTTTTCTGGTAGTCAATTTGTTAACAGCATATTACAAGTATTTTTCTCTGCTGTCTTTGATTCCTTGAAAATTTCTTCTTTTTTTTTCTCGTAAAAAAAATATTGCCAAAATGTCAAAAAACTCTTACATATTGGCAGAATTCTTCCTTCCCATAATATAACAAATATTTTTTCCTGATCTAGTAAGACAGAAGTAGAAATATTTTCTTTTTTATAAAACTAAAATAGTTTAATACATTCATATTACCAAAATGTTGCTTAACTTCTAAATATAGCGCATTTCCTATCTTTCATCTCTACCCATTTAAATAACATAAAAGACTTGAAAGAATATTTGGATAAGATTCTTTTTTTTTATTTTTATTGATCTACTTACCTTCCAGATAATGATATGTTATAATAGCCAAATAAAGTAGTCCAATGCTGAGTATGCAAAGACTGCCAGTTATTTAAGACCTGATGTTTGAGTCGAATGTCAATATTTCTCGAGAATTCCTTTACAATTTGGTCACTGCAATTCCAGTGTTCATTTTCAATTACAGCAGTTGTTGTGTTTACTTTTGCAGAACTTTGAGTTGAGTTTTCTACATTATCAAATAAAAAAGGATGCTTTTAAATAAAGATGTAAGAAAAGAAAATAGAAAACAATTGTATGATGAATAGAAATAACCAAAAATCCAGCAGGTTTTAGAATTTTCTAAATAACTATGAACATAACTCCAGCCTCATAACAAGCAAAAACGATTTTTTGATAGGAAGCATTAATGGATTTGGATTTAAGTACAGTGGAGCCCTAACAATGCAAAATGTTTGGATAAATCAGCAAATATTGCACAGTTACAAAAAAATGTCAATGTGACAAATACCACCAAGCAACCAGTTAATACCTAGCATCATTACACAACAGTATTATTACTCAAATATTATTCAGGGAGACACTATAAGTTATGGTTCACAACATACTCTGTATTTTCAGAATGGAAGACAAGGAGATTAATTTATTATTTTCTATTGCTCCACGGATAGCAGGCACATGGGCAAATGCAAATTTTTCAAAAAAATATTTTTAAAAGATTCAAAAGCTTATTCACATTTCATTTATCTTTCAATAAAACTTATAAATATTACTTTACAATCTAAAAAAATAAAATGAACTTCAAATAATGAATTTACACCACTAAAATTAGACCAAAGAGTTTGTTTTAAAGATTACACTTAGCAACTTTACTTTAAAACTCTATTTCATAAAAGGTAGACAATAAAAATGTAGGGTGATCATAAAGTATGCTGCAAAATTTTGAAAGAGCTTAGAAGGAATGACAAAAAGCAAGAATCATATGGAAACATGTGGTCATAAATTCAATGCAAACATGCCAGACACTCATGAAGTCAGAGACTAAGGATCAAAATAGGTAACAACTAATAATAAATTATTACACAAAGATCACATTTTAGTTTGTAAAAACATTTTAGTTTTTAAGAAATGCTTTAAGTGGTTTTTTAAAGTACTGGCCAGGAATTCTTAAAGTAAAGCGATTGGTGACAGCTTGTCAAACTACCTGATTATATGGTGGTCAGTGCATTTCCATTTCCTTGCATGTATTAAAGCTGTGGGCTGCATATTATATCAGCAGCTTCAAACTTTTCTCAAAAATTAGAATGCTGTGTAAAATCTTCTTTGGGTTATAATTTATCATTATTTTTTATTCATTCCCATTTTTCAGTCTTTGATGCAATGTGCTTGTAGAGTGCAAGCATGATGTTTCGTCATATGCGCCATATAATTCTTGCCAGTTATCGTCCCCAATCAAAATTTGGCTGCATTTTCCAAAAACCCTGAAGGTGGGCAAGCTTTGACAGTATAGTAAGAGTCTCCAAAATTCAAGGTAATTAGGGTTTACCTCTTTTTACTGAAAACTCGAATTATAAAGAAAATTCTTTTCGCCGTAGAAGCTTTACACCTTTTGGCGACATAAGGACATAAAACAATGTTAATTTCAAGTTGCTTTTCATATCAAGTTATTATTTCTGAAGCATATGCTAATACAACTGTAGCAGTCAAAAAATATTTTACCTGTATTTTTGACACTGATCCCTCAGAACTTTAATACCTTATTGTATGTACTAAATGAAATTTTGCTAGATTGAAAGATTCCTATTTTCAGATATTAATGCAAATCATATGTTTAGTTAAAAAGATATACCTTAAAATGTCAATGAAACACCTCGAATTCACAGGAACCATGGACTTTTGAGACTCAGATTTTCGAGAGACTACTTTATAAACCATATTTTAGTGGAATAACATATTTTTGCAAACTAAATTTCAAAGTATAGAGAGAATGCACTTTGACCAACTCTCAAGAATGAATGCTGAAAAATATTCAGAAAATGTGTGCTGACATAAGTGATTGCAAAACCAAGAAGCAGAAGTTTTTACCTGTGCTTGAAGCAGCAATTGTACTTGAAGTATATCTTTCTACAATTCCAGAACTGTACGCAAGAACACAAATCCACATGACAAGACAAAACTGAAAAATAATTGTTTAAAATTACTAACACAAAGTTTAGAGTCAAAACAAAATCCTCAGAGGTAGTGCTAGGGCCAATCGAAAATTAATTTCACTGTTTGGAAAAAAAAAAAAAGATCAAAATTTTGCAATCATTTTATTTGCACATTTAAGTTCAGAAACAAAAACAACTTTTCAATAGAACGACAGCTTTTGTTTCAACATTTTATCAAAGCAAAGTACGCATTTTACAACCCATGACATTTCTTATTTAACGTATGATGACATTGTAGTAAGGCTTTTACTTTGTCAGCCTTGCTTTTGAAAGTCCTCTTACATGGAGCCAAAAGCTAAAAAGTCTAAAAATGCAAGGTTTGGAAAATAAAGGGGGTGGGTTGAGCCCTATAGAATGTTCATTTAAATTTTTTTTTGTTAAACTCTTCATTAGTGAGTAAGAAGAGATGTGTCAAATGCAAAATAATAGCAAATACACAAGAATATGCATAAACACTACATTTAGTGAATTTTAAGTAATGTTTAATTTCTACAATTAGAAATACGAGTCCATCAAAAAATCGAAAGTTGAGGTTTGGAATTTCAGAAATGACTAACAATGACATAGAGAGGCCATAATAGGCCCTGCAGTTCTCAAGATTTAATTGCAGAAGCCATCAAAACTAAACTTTACTTTGAGAAGAGACAAAGCACTCACAACATATGAAAAAAGACCTACAACCGCAAGTCTATCCCAAAAGTTACACCAACCAACTGCTAGTGGGTTACAAGAAGTTACTGTAGGCGGCTAATCCAGTCACTTTGGTCATTATTTAAGATTCAAAAACGAAGAAAAAAATTTGTTCAAGCACTAAACTGAGAAAAAAAATATATTGTCAACAACTAATGGCTCAGTAACTTTGCGAAAGTAATTTGTACTTTATGTTAACAAAAAAAAAAAAAATGAAGTTTTTTCAAGAATTAAATTTTTGAATTTGAAACAATATTGATAGTATTTTTTCAGGAAAGTTGTTTTTTATTTCCGTGTAGTATCTCCACATTACATTAAAAAAAACTATTACCTATATGAATTGTTGTTGTAACATATTGTAACTAGCAATACATGAGCAAAAAATTAGTTTTTCCAACCATGGAGTTTTAAAAAGCTTATGAAGAGAATTTAAAAATCAGAATTTTTCTTCTAAGAGTTGGCTTAAGGAAAACTTACCATTAATCCTCTCTGTACCATTCTAGTTCTGGCCCAGAAATATATAAACTTCATTCTTTTAGGCAGTTTAACAAGAATTGGAGTAGCTGGTGGAGCAAATATTTTTGTTGAATAATTAGTTGACTTGTTGTTTCCCCTATATCCATTGGACACAGGAATTAATCTAGAGAGAAAATTAAAAGCACATGATTTTTTTGAAATCAATCATATAGAATTTTTCTCAGAAATTGTATTATTATTTCAACAGGGTATAAAGAATTAGCTTAGAAATTGTAAAAGTTTTTTCCACCAACATAAGAGGGATTATGTTTTATTTTAGTTTTAATTTCATTTTAATCAAGCATGTGGTTTTATAGCTTCACCTCTAATTTTTATTCATTTCTGTCCTTTGAGTATTTAACTACAATAGAACAATGCAACAGGCAACATTTGCACACGTGAGAAATAAATATCTATTGCACATAAACAATTTTTGATACAACTTTCCTATACAATAAGGAATTATTAAGAATTAAATTTTTTTGCAAATACTTTTATGATTTTTGCAATAAACATGTTAAAACTCTAATACTTAAAATAAAACTGAATACTGTTTAAAAATGATTCAAACATAGAATATTTAACAAGATGTATCATTTATATCTGTAAATCAAAGTACTTTTCTCTATACTTACAATTTAGTAAAACAAATTTGAATTTCTAATTGCATGTCTTACATTTTAAAAAAATGATTGCAAATGTTTATAGGGAATAAAATTTCTACACAACCTCTACCTATCAGGGCCTCTCAGTTGCTATGCCAACATGGAGAAGGCAGAACCACAGACAATAATTCCATAAAACAATAAGAATCCCCAATGTCAGTGGCACAGCCAAAGCTGGGTTTTGGGACCAACCCACCAGAATCTTTCATTTTAGCACTATCGCCAATTATATAAAAGAGTATTTTACAAATATATTAGGATTATTTTGACCTCCACCCCCCTTCCCAAAAAGGGGTATATTTTGGAAGCAGTAGAGCAAACCACAGTAGATAACTCTCAAATTATAAAAGAATAACATAACTGTGAATGCAAGACTAATGTATTGAACACAAAAGATAGACCATTACATTCAAAAATAAATTTCACAACTAATTTATTTATTTTGTATATACAGAAACAAAGTTTTACCTTGGCTCAAAGTTTCTCAAATTGCTACCTCCAGTTTTGGTGTTTTGATTAGTTTTAATGTTTGACACTTCACGAATACAATTTCTTTGCAAATCAGTGATCTAAAAATATAGAAAAGAAAAAAAATCATTCCTAAAACAATAGTTATTGATGTTTTATATAGATCAAACTTCTTTGCAGTTCGTTATTTCAGCATAATACATTTGATATAAGATTTAATATTCAGGTTAAGCATCAATGCAATCTTCCCAACACTTAATATGCTGCAAAAAAGCTAAAAAATTCTTTCATTAGTTTCACTTAATTTGAATCAAAATGAATTTCACCACAGTAGAAGGAACATTCTCATGCACATTAATTTAAGGAAAATATAAGACTTTTTATAAGTAAAATAAAACATATTAATAATAAATAATAATTATGCAAAAAGAATATATTAATAATAAAATGAATATATTAATAATGCAAAATTTATTATTAAAACAGTAGAGCCTCATTAATCGAGACTTGAAAATGCAGGTTGTTCGAATAAATGCAAGTACAGATTAAATAAACTGAACCAAGGTACATTTACAACAGTACAAACTGTATTTTGAATTTAGAAAAATAAAACTGCATAATGGAAAATTACAAAATACAGCCTACAAAATTACATTATTGCTCCAACTTGTCTGTCATTCATACAGTACGTTCATCTAAGTGGCTGTTCGGATAAAGCCGAGTCCAGCTTAACGGGGCCAGCTTTACTGTATACATGCAGTAAAGGTTTAAACACACTTTGAGGGGGGGGGGGAGAAGAAAAATAGCGAATGAAAGAAATTGTCGTCAGGTTTTATATGCCAATATTTTGTTACACAGACTACATTTTAGTTTTGAGCCTTTCTGCTTTTGTAAAAAAAAATGCAAATAAAGTTTAAGATAAAGTGACTGTATATAATAATGCTAAAAAAAAAGAGCTGCTAAACTACAAGTGCCTACCAGCTACTGGTGACGCACTGAAGAATTGGATTTTTCAGGGCTACCTGACAGAGTCAAATTAGATACATTAATCTGTTGACGGTAATGAGGGACCAAAAAAAAGGGAGGAAGTAGTCATTTCTCCACCAGTAGTAAGATATACTCAGGGATCTAAGATCAGGTGATGCCAGGCATTTGGGCAGTAATAAGGGTGGTAAATCTTCTTGTCCTCGGATAATGTTATGCCTTTAAAGTGGTCACGAGCAAGTTGTGACAGACAAAGGTTGGTTTGTCGGTCAAGTGGAAGAGGCAAAG
Source organism: Uloborus plumipes (assembly GCA_038373865.1). Classification (NCBI taxonomy): domain Eukaryota; kingdom Metazoa; phylum Arthropoda; class Arachnida; order Araneae; family Uloboridae; genus Uloborus; species Uloborus plumipes. The sequence goes on from JAXGGA010001815.1 coordinate 91,345, forward strand.
AAAGTAGTTTTTTTCCTTCAGAGGACTGGTGAGAGTCGGTATAAGCCACTTCTTTTCCGTACTCTAGGAACGTCTTGCTCAGAAGGGGAGGGGATGGGGTGGTCTATTCATTCCGTTGCACAAGTGTCATAAAATACATTATAAAAAACTGACGTTTGTATAACATAACAGATGTGTAATATAATGAGTTGTAAATTTCCTTACTTCCATCCTTCTAATGTCCACAGATAAAAAAGTTGCAAAAAACACCAACTGTAGGAAGAAATCTGTTAAAAGGCCAACAACAGCAAATAAACAAAATTCCTGAAAGAAAAAATATTTTTCAGATCATTCAGAAGAAAAAATAAACAAAGCTGTACAACAGAATTTTGAACCAAAACTTCAACTGTTTACCGATTGTTTATGATTATTAAGAAATAGAAAATTTGATGTAAAATTTTTAATTTAGCAGATTTATAAAATAAACAACTTACTTGAATTTTTGGAACAAAAGTAAGAAATGCAACCATAAGCAATGCAAGTTCAGTAAGTAAATTCTTTGTCATGGACCAGCCTTCTTTACTGAGACCTGAGAGAAATAAAGAAAAGTTTTTAACATCCCCAGAAAAAAACAGTAAATCAGGTATGCCAGAAGAAAAAAAAAGCTTTTTTTAACATGAGCATAAGCGAAGCTATTTTTACTAGCCAATTAGTGAAAATTATTTTTAAATGACTGTCTACACTATACATACAAAGCAAATTGTTCAGCACATTATTTATACTTAAGTATAACAAAAATGACCGAAAAAAAGAGAGAAAAGAATACAAAATAATAATTCATTCAACAAGCAGTTGAAGCCTAACTGTATTATATACTTACTCACAATGCACTCATTTTATATGACAGTGATGATACGATTCATAAAAAGAGCATATCAAAATGTTCTTATGTTTAATTAGTTCTAACTCCGAAAAAAGTGTTGGCAATTATTTGAAAATTTTGTGCTGCAATAAGTTAGTTGTACCATTTGTAGAAAAAATATGACTTTCTAAAAAGTTTTACCTTGTGCAATTCTTAGTTTGACATCCAAATGCATTGGAGTAGATACAACAGATTTTGTAAGGACTAGCATGTTTTCTAAACCAATAACAACGATGAGGTATGGCAAAATTTCACTAGAAAAAAAAATGTCAAAATTAACTGAAAATAAAAAAAAAACAACAACACATAAACAAACATGTAAAAAGAGAAAAGACTGCCATTCCCCACGATTTTGCCATTTTTGGCAAAAAATAGCAAACTATGGACTAATTATGGGACATTTATTTGCTTCACATAAAATCGTATTTTAACATTAGCTGCGTGGCCTGGCACTGCACGGGTTTTAAAGTAGTGAGGAAGGTTTAAATAAACTACTCGCTGCCAAGGCGGCTTGCTTTTAAGTAGTGAGGAAAGTTTATACAAACTACTTGCTGCTGAGGCGACTCGCTTTTAAAGTTGTGAGGAGACTTATTTGAAACCTATGTACCTACTACATAAGAAAAAAAAAACACCTTAAAAATAATAAAACAATACCCAATATAAAAATATCGCGCACTTTTATTATATTTTTAGATAAGTACCCATGTTGTACTAAACCATGACAAATCAAATGATTTATTTAGACTAGTAACTATATGCAACCATTAAAAAAAGAAGTTAGACTCATTTGAAGCCAACGTATATATGTGCTACATAAGGAAAAAAACGTTAAAAGAATAATTAAACACTACCCAATATAAAAATACTATGCAATTAATTTATAAGTTTAGTATCAATGATACAAAATAGTAAAAACGTTACAAAAATATGACGAATCATATTATTTACTTAGATTAATAACTATCTTAAATCATTAAAAAAAAAGGTTTGACTCATTTGAAAGCTACTTACCTACCTATTACATAAGAAAAAAAAAGTCAAAATAATAAGAAAACAATAGCAGTACGAAACAAAAACTATATCGACAAAATCTGCGGTTTTCCCCACTATTTTTTTGAAAGTTAAAAGGCACGTTTGTTGTCAAATATCAAATTGCTACATTATGTCACAATTAAGTATTAAAGGCTAAAATCTTTGCAATTGTACCGAACTGAAAGGAATTATTTGCCTTGTTACAATCATCATAGGAGGGCCTAGAAACGTCGTAAAATAAAATGCTTTTAAGAAACGAAATGAAGAAAAGGGAACCAACAATGAATTTAAAAGATGTCGGCATAGCAACGCAATAAAACGTTAATAATTTGATCAGAAAAGAGGTTTTCAAACTCAAAGTTCAAACGCTTGTAACTTTTTTTCTAGTGGAGATAAAAGCTTGGTTCTTCGACTGTTAGTCGAATCAATTCTGGGGTTAAAAATATCACTCTATCCAATGGCGTAAAAATCAAAACTGTGGAATAATTAGTTTATTTTTTATTGATGGTTTTGATGAACCAAGTATTGCAAGAAAACGGGTGAAGCCTTGCAAAAGGCAAGTTTGAAAATTGAATAACTCGTGCTGCGTTTAAGTTAGAGAATCGGAACAAACTGCATAGGACGGAGAAAAGTTTTCTGCTTCCAACGATATGTAACATTAATATGTGCACGTAACTTTTAACCCCAGTATTCGGCGATTTATGTGAAAATTGCTTTGAATTCGAATAAAATTTATATATATATCACATTATTATTTTTAGTTATAACAATAACTCCTATAGCCTAAAGCCTTCCTGGATAAATGGACTATTCAACACAAAAAGAATTTTTCAAATTGAACCAGTAGTTCCTGAGATTAGCGCCTTCAAACAAACAAACAAACAAACAAACAAACTCTACAGCTTTATATTATTAGTAAAGATAAAAATCCAATAAGTATAACCATAAATGGTATATAAGAAATATAATATGATTTGAGTAATATTTCATTTAAACTAACACATAATTTCTAAATACATACATAAATCTATATATATAAATGACTACTTTTTGTATGTATGTTCGGGGTAATCTTCCAAACTACTGGACCGATTTTAACCATTTTTTCACCGTAGATAGCTGCAGTAACAGGGAACAGGATAAGCTATAATTTATTTCTAAAAAACTTAGTTTTAAAAAGTTATTATGGAAAACAGTAAATTTCATGTCATTTCCCCACTAAATGATTAAATTTTTCACCCATTGTTGCAAAAATTTGTTGCCTCGTAACAACAATATTAATAGTAATCATGGTGAAAATTTTGAACCAAGACTTCTCTGGAGTAAGTATGAAATTTATTGCTTTCTTAGGATTTTTCTATTCATCTATGCCAATAATCGATACCGCGTTAAATAAAAAGAGAATTGATATTGGCAACAGTTTGATAATAGAAAATGTTATTTTGGAAAATCACTTGGATAAAATAAATAATGCATTTAAGTTTGATTTCACGTTCTTCTTCACACCCAGTTAATCTACCGCATGATCACAAAAAATAGCTTTAAGAAATATGATTCTACTGGGCTTAGTTGAAAGTCATAATTATTTTCTTGGATTTGGCATGTTGCATTTAAACCTGTGTGACGCCGGGCACATCAGCTAGTACGGTATAAAGCAGATTTTATCAGTTAAATTTTATTAAAAAATTAAAAGAAAAAATAAAGGTGACATAAAAAATTAAATATTTTTTGATATAAAAATAAATTTTACAAAAATGAATTTAGTTGTTGATAAATAAAATTTAAAATAACGCTTTTGAGGCAATTAGTAGAAAATAAATTATAGATGTAATGAAAATTTCATCTGAAACAAGGTCAGAAATAGTCAGCAACAAATGAAAATAACAAAAATAAACACTTTACCTTCCACTCAGAGTAGGATTTAAGCCAAACCAAAGACAAAGGCCAACAGACATAAGAAGTGACATTACAACTGTCATGACGGCGCTTATGGCTAATGCCCACTTAGACTTTACAAGTTCAATTTTACCTATTAAATGAAAAATATATTTAAAGTAACAGCTCTGAAATTTTTAAAAATATCATTTACTAAGCAAAATATACACAACAGTAAAAGCGCATGAAAAAACAAAACTCCCTGCTTGAAAGTGTTAAACTTTCTGCAAAAAGACACACAAAATAGCAATTCATAACAACTAACTCATTATCTTTGAATGCTAATTTTAGCAGACACATAAAGCAATGTTTTATTATTAATTTTGTATATTTTCAAAAAAAGGGGTGATATTTGTCACATGGATATATATATATATACATAAGGTCTGCCCGTAAATGATGTAGCTCTTTTTCAACATTTTTTGCTCCCTCCTTGTTACCTGTCATGCCATTTTTTATAAATATATATTATTCAGCCCCCTCATTCCCCCTTATTTCTAACTGCCAAAATGTCACGACCCGCTACCTCAAAGTGTGCCATTATTTGCGGACAATCCTAATGATTTGACGTCTTGATGAAGTTCGAATCATTTCATGAGCAAAGTGAAGAGGAATTTAAGATTCATTTTGGCATGGAATAGCAATTTAACTAATGTCTAAAATTTTTTCTTCGCTTAAATTACAACAGTTTATAAAGCAATCAAACAATTTTAAAAGAAGTTGTAAACACTTATTAAATGCTGTATCTTTGGAAAAAAGTCAAAATAATTTTGCTCCCCAGCAGCAGAATTTCCTTCAGTAGTCTGCAACTCAAACTAAAAATTCCAAAAATAGTCTGAGGAATAAATCCACATTAGATTAATAATAAAATCTAAATGAGTACCTAAAGATTCTTAAACAGAAGGTGCTAAATTTAAATAATGCAAGTAAATGCTACCTGTGGATTATATCCATGACAATATAATACAAATCTTCCCTCGCTGAGATTTAAGATAATTTTCCTCTACCAATTTCAGATTGTTTTAGCCCTCAACTAAGAAATAGTCTATCAGCAAATACACCACAGCTTGTTTATAACATCCTGAGATTGCAGTTTTGTCCTTATTAGGAACTTATCAGTAGGGAATAGCCAATAACCGAGGTGGAGGCAGATACCCTCTTATTGTAGCTAAGAGTTACAATAATGAGCTGTTTGTGTATTAGCTTACAGTTCTGCCTTGCTCTGTCTTATGGGTGATAACTTATTCCCAAGTAGCATCAACTCATTAGATTTTGCTCGGCTAATTATTGAACTCCTCGTAAACTGATCCCGTAACGCACAATGACATTGTTCCGATCAGTATCCGAGCACGGTTTTCGATGAACTACTTTTCATCAGAAAGCGATATCCTTCCGATCAACTTTCCCGATGAAAATAAGCCGAGCATCCAATATTGATCCTAAATTCATCAGCACGGGACTGCACTGCTCATAAATTTCTCCAAATCTCATCTTATTTCGAACAAAACTCATCGGATTTTGCTGCTCGGATTCTGTTTGGCCGATGAGACATATTGGAGCAATTCCCGATGAGAACTCATCGAATCCGATCATTGGCCAATGAGAATTTCATCGGGTTTCGATGAATGGCCCATCATCGGCCGATGAGATTATGCTACTAGGGTTGCATATAAGAAATAGTCTGTAGGGTTTTGTCAAGAATTTGCGATGTACCCAACAGTACCGTGCTGTTTCAGCTACCAGGTTTTTCTCAAAATAAAATATAAATACAGCATTGATACTTACAAACAGAAAAATATATGTAAAGGAAAAGGATGACGTATGCTATAACTAAAGGCACAAATTCAAGCAAAGTATGGAGATCTTGAAACTGAATATGTACAATATTGCCTTCACTTGGATCGTAAGTGACATTCTCTGGATACGGGTTGGTGGGAAACTTCTCATGAATTTTTTCCGCAAGGCTTTGCAGGAAACTGGATTAAAAAAGAAAAAAAAAATACTCTAAAATTACATCTAAATGGCAGACAAACTAAAGTTATAAATTATGATTAAAACAAAATGTTGAATGACTGAAAACTAAAATGTACTATGAACTATATCAAAAAGAGGTATAAAAATACTTACTTGGCATTATAAGTTTGAAACACAATTGTGAAAGCATAAGTTATTATTCTTGGTCTATTACGAACGAACAGTCGCTTGATTCCAGTTTCTTTGAATGGAACACCAAACAAAATATCTAAATTAAGAATAAAAGTAGTCAAACTTAATTTTAACACTTTAATAAATATAAAAGCCACTCACATGAATACAAAAGCCTTTTCTGACACAACCATGTTCATTTTGCTTTTGTGAATCATTTTTGGGTGGCTAGTAATTTCCTTTTACAAATTCCCTTATATATCCTAAAAAATGTTGTTTTGAGCAGCCAATGTATTTCCTTAATGTTCAAATTAAGCAGCTTTTGTTTCAAAGTTAAGATCATTGTAAGTAACATGTCTAGCAGCCATGCCTTGGGAATGAAAATTCCGGAAATTCTGTGCAAAACTATATGTGTTGTGAGAGTGGTGTGTTACATAGATTTTTGATATCAATTAAATTCAAAATTGCTACATGTATGATAGCTTGGATGCTCCAAGCTAAGAGCAAACTAATTCTCCACAAGGTTTAAAAGGTGTTATATTAGACGTAGTACCAATTAAGTTCCCTATGCTACAAAACCTTATTGATTTTTTTAATTATTAAAGTGTATGATGTCATTTAACTAAGTGGAGCATTTTAACAACAAAATTTACGAGTGCCCAATAAATAAAAAATGGCAATTAAAGGAAACAAACATTTTTTATCATTATTTTAGCAGGCTTACTGCTTTCTCACATTTTTCTGATAATTTCTTTCATTCAATTATTATATTATTATGAATTGTTAATATCTGTCCAAATTTTGAATTTTTGTATCAACAAAAATGAAATTTATTAAAGATTTTTAAAACTTCAAAATCACCACATATGAAGAATAGTTGCACCCTTTTCAAAGCATTTCACACCAGGCAGCTCTTTTTGCCAATAACACTAAAAGCAATTATCTACTTCACAGCCATGTTTAAATTTTGCTCCTTTATACAAGATAATTTACTTTGGTAACGGATTTTTATCTTTGTATTGACAAAAGAGAAGTTAATTGCAATAAAGAAAAAGGTCAGCAAATGTTGTTTTAAAATATCACAAATAACTACCTTGAACACAGACATAACATGAGAGTAAAGACTTTTGAAAAAATAGTTAAAGCATATTAATTTGTGATTCTACAAATTAAATAAAGAATGAGGCTTATGAAATGGATATTTCAGATTGAGAAGCACATAAGATACATTTTGTTATGTAACAAAAGATACAGATAACCAATTGAAAATATAAGAATTACAAAAAATAAAATAAAAAAAAAAATGTGCTGCACAAATTATTTTTCCTTCAGCCCATTAAATTTCTTTCAAATAATCAATATTTGTATTTAGTGCACATTAGGGGTGCGACATCGAAGGCAAAACATCGATGTTTTAAGACATCGATGTTGGAAAATAAATACATCGATGGTATTGATACATCGACAAAAAAAAAAAAAAAACATCGATGTTTTCCAACATCGATATTTCAAATCATCGATCAGATTTTCTTCAATTTCTTACATATTTTAATGTAGTTATTAATCAGTTACTCCCCATTACTAGCGCCTCTTTATATCACTCAATTAGATACATCTTTTGTCTCCTAGAAAAACATTAACCGTAAGATAACGATGTCAGTTAAGAAAACTTTTTTCAGTGAGATATATACTACAACTGTTGATTAACTGTATAACTTTTTTTGTCGCATATTTTTACAAAACTTTCTTTTTTCCTGAAATGTAAAACATCATCGAAAAAAAAAAATTAAATGCAAAACAACGATGTTTAAAAATCATTGACTGTAAATCATCGCTAGTTATTTAAAAAAAAACTTAATTTACAACTAGTGGTTAGAGAAATGTAAATCTGTTTTATCGCATATTTTTATTATTTTTTGTTGAAATGTAAAAAGGACATCAAAAAAAAAAAAAAAAACACTGAATGCGAAACAACAATAATTAAAAGGTAAAAAAAAAGTGAAAGCAAATTTGAGATGTTTCAGAAACATCGAAAACAAAACATTGCTAATAATTATAGATTTTTTTCCCAAATGAGGTTAATATTGCAACTTTTGATTAAACATGAAAACTTTTTAATGAGTATGCTTATCGTATATTTTTCTTTGGCTTTCTTTGCTGGATTATAAAACATCAACATCGAAAGCAACATCAAACCCAAAACATCGATGTTGGAAAAACATCGACCCTTAAAAATCGATGGTAAAAATATCGATGTTCTTCCAAAAACATCGATGTTTCCAAAACATTGACATCGATGTCGCAGCCCTAGTGCACATCAATGTAAGATTTCAACTAACATCTAAAATTTCAAGCAAAATATGAAAAGTAGAAACAAAAATATCAACTAGCAATAATAGTACCTCTGAAGCTTGAACTATCAACAGATGAATCTCTCTGATCAAATATTTTTCTAATGATATCTGGATCTCCTTTGAAGCTACAAAGAAATAACAGATAGAGAATTAGTTATAATGGCATCTCTTCAAAAACATTTTTAGAACAAAATAAATATATTGCCTTGATTCAAAAAATAATAATGACATTAAATTTACCTGGAAATGTCATTTTTCCATATATTGCTAGGGGATATAATGAGACAACCATAATGAGGAAGAACAGTAGCTGTTAGTTTATCAACAGGTTCAGAAACTTGCAGGCATAAATCATCAAAACTAGTGCTATTTGTAGATCTTTATGGAAAGAAAATAATAAAAATTAATAAGCAAAAGAAAGAAAGGAGTATTAAGATAATGTATGCAGTAATCTGCGAGTTTGTTGCAATAAAAACATTATTTTTTGTTTTAGTTTTCTGCACAAAGGTATCTACTTTTTTCTTATCTTATTTTGTGTTAATTTTCAATATTGCAAACTTGTTTTTATTACCATCTTATGCTTAATTTATTGAACAGATCAAAAGATGCAAAATATGTAAGATACATAATTTACACAAATAAAAAATACAGCAAACATTCTAAAAATCTTGAATCAAATTAACTTAGATTTGAAAATAGCCAATTCCATCATGTTATTCATTTCTTTGCAACGTTTGTAATATTACATCACAAAATTATCACCATTATTAAAAAAAAACTACCTATTTATTAGAAAAAGATATTGTGTTTGTAAAATTATTCAGTACTATGAAAAAACAAGGAGGTTTATTTTTAAATGTATTCCATTAATGCTTTTTTTTTCATTTTTACAATCTCTATTGCTAATGACACATGTTTGTAACTCTTAGTGACTAGATTTTCTTTATTTTCAAAACTTTTCATACAAATAAAGGTACATATGTGATTTGCCTAAAAATCATAAAATGCGTACAAAAAATATATCAGTAGTAAAATAAGATAAAATAAATGTATGTTGTGTAAATTAATTTAAAAAACAAATAGATTTGTAATAAATATATAAATTAATTATAATAAAATAAGAGTTCACGACTGAGAAATTAACCATTTTGCACTTGTCTAACATTTTCCACCAAGTTTCCATTTTATTTCATCAAAATGATCGTAAATTGTTTCATACTCTGATATTTTATATGTATATACGGAAGTACATTGAGGGTTGGGATTGGGGGGGGGGGGGAGTAGGCAATCGCTTTCCCTGGATTTTATTTAACATAATATAAAATCTGCGTACATATTTTACAGTTTTTTCGGATATGCATTGGAAAACAGAAAACTTACAAATGATACTTCTGTGCGCTCTATAACTCCTTTCAAAAAATAATAATAATTTGCAATAAAAACTGCTGCAAATAGTCAAAACATTTATTATAATTACAGAAAAGAGTTACTCAATACAGCTAATCCCTCTAGAGACAGGTGAACAACTGTATGACACTGAAAAATTGTTCTCAATTTCTTCAGGAATGTAACAACTTTGAATAACATTACTGCACAAAAAAATTTAATTAAATTTTAAAAGAAATCTTTAAATATTCCAGATTATTATATTTTATAAACTCAAACAGGATGCAAGATAATACTTTTTAAGAATTTTCGAGAAACATTAAATGAATAATTTCTAAGAAAATCATATCTTTTCTCACACAAAACAAGGCAGATTTATTTTTTTATTCTCAACTTTTTGATCAAAACATGTTTTCTTTAAATAAAAATATTGGGTAACAAAATACTATTTTTAATAAAAATGTAGAAAAACATACCCTCTTGAAACTTGGTGATTTTTTAGTAGTTCGTTAATATGAAATGCATATGATAAAGGAGAACGAAAAGCATCAGTTAAAATCAAATCAGATTTCCAAGGAGATAATGCACTCTTCACAACGACTTGCTGCACATATCCAACAGGTGGCCCCTGAAACTAGATTCACAGAATTAGGTTCAATCACAAACAGCCAAATACTAACTTTTTCATATAACAATAAAATAAACTAATTATTTTACATCATATTTAAAAATGATGAACTTTTTGTTCAATATGCAAAATTTTAAATGAGAGCAAGAAGAACATAGATTATCAGTTTTGTACGCATTTTCACAAAACCTTAGCTGAAAATTTAAACTAATTTCCAAACTGTTTTAATCCCAAAATGATTCCAATACAAATACAAAATTGACTACCAGCAACAAATTTTGGGCATAGCTAGGTAGATCCTATTCAATTTACTCAGTGAAGATCAATGGCCCCCTTTAAGATATCTACTCCCTTGCCTTTAACAACCTCGCCCAGTAAATTGTCTTTTAGTTAAAATGTGATTTAAGTAAGTCACCAATTACTTTCAGAAAATACTCTTTGCTATTATTGGGTGAAAGAAAAAATATTCCAATAAATGCCCAAGAAATTAAAAGCATAATTAATAGCACTAGACATCTTTTTGTTTTGATTCTGGTTTAAATTAAGTGAACTATAAATGTAAACATGTGCATTAGGGTGGGTCGAAAAAAGCTTTTTTTTTTATCAATTTCTAATAGCACGGAAAACTTGCCCATGGGCATCCTAATAACGGGAAAAATAATTAAAAAAATAATTAATTACTTTTGTAATCGCGCAAGAGCTCTAAAGTTTAGAAAAAAAGAAAAATTTCTGTCATTTTTAAAAATGAATATTTTTTTCAAAAATTATTTTTTTTAATTTCTAATAGTGCGGAAAACTTGCGAATGGGTATTATAATAACGGGAAAAAATAATGAAAATAATATTTAGTTACTTTTGTAAAAGCGTAAGAGCTCTAAAGTTTAGAAAAAAAGAGAAAAATCTGTAATTTTTAGAGATGAATTTTTTTTTCAAAAAATATTTCTTTTATTTCTAATAGTGCGGAAAACTTGTGCCAGGGCTTCCTAATAACAGCAAAAATAATTTAAAAAATAATTAATTGTTTTTGAAACCACGCAGAAGGTCTAAAATTTCGAAAAAAAAAGAGAGAAATCTAATTTTTAAAAATATATAATTATTTAAAAAAATATTTTTTTATATTTAATAGTATAAAAACTACTTTTGTAGTTATAGAAATTGGTTCAAAAAAACTTGGGGTACATTGCCGTTCGTTTGAATTTGCACAAAAACCCTAAAAATCCTTTTTTTTTTGGAAAAAATCACATATCGCAGCATATTGCACATTTTAGCATATTTTTTACAGATTCTAAAATAATACTAAATCAAGTCCCACCCACATCCTACCCAATCAACCAACCATTTTGGGTGTGCTTACTTACACCCTTTGAATTCTGACTTCGAATCAAATTTTTGCATTAAAGATCTTGATTTTAAGGTTGTCTTAATAAAACCCCTCTCAAACTTTAGCAGCAGCCTCTGTAACTAGTTTTACACACCTCTCCACTGACTGAGTGTGGCAGGGAAATTTCCAGTAATCAAATTCTGGAAGGGTTTTTTCTTTCAATAGGGTTGAAATATTTTCTGTAGACATATTTGACAGAAGGGGTGGAGGTGTCAGCTTACAATTTGTCCAATCAATTAGTTCAGGATAGTCAGTGGCTTCAAAATTAATTGAAGAAAGCTTGAAAGCTCTAATGTGATCCACTACTGGCGGCTCATTTCTGGCTTTCAGTATCTTCCTGTAGCCTAACTCTCTAATGTGCTATCTGTTATCCATTATCATCGCCAGCATGAGAATCGCTAGATGGCAGAAGAAAGCGCTTCTCTGAATGACTGGATCGATTTTTTTTTATGTTGTCCGGAAAATGTCTGGTTATTTGAATGATCTTTAATACGTGCTTCGGACCATCTTTCACAGTGTTGTGGACTTTAATATTGAACCAAACAGGAGCGTAGGTCTTTACAATGTAATTTGCAAGGGTCTTCATTTCGCTTGTCAGACTTATTTGGGAAACATAAAGTCTTAACACCCGGTTTTCACAAGTTAACCATCTGGAATGGCTGAGGGGTCTAGGATTTTTAGCTGCTAATTCTGGATCACAGCTTCCTGTGCTGACTGCTTGAACAATGTCTAAAAGATATTTCTAATCTTTACTGAGGTCAGTTTTATTTATTGTGATGGTAATACATTCATGCATAGAAAGTTTTTCTCTTTTTTCTTCTCTTTTAGCCAGTTTAACTGTCTCTTTTCTATCCAACGTTTTTCCCGTTATTAGGATGCCCATGCGCAAGTTTTCCGCACTATTAGAAATTTAAAAAAGTATTTAAAAAAAAAATACATCTTTAAAAATGAGATTTTCCTCTTTTTTTCTAAACTTTAGAGCTCTTGTGTGATTACAAAAGTAATTAATTATTTTTTTAATTATTTTTCCCCTTATTAGGATGCCCATGAGCAAGTATTCCGTGCTATTAGAAATTTAAAAAAGTATTTTTTGAAAAAAATATTCATCTTTAAAAATGACAGATTTTTCTCTTTTTTTCTAAACTTTAGAGCTCTTGCGCGATTACAAAAGTAATTAATTATTTTTTTAATGATTTTTCCCGTTATTAGGATGCCCATGGGCAAGTTTTCCGTGCTATTAGAAATTGATCAGAAAAAAAAAGCTTTTTTCGACCCACCCTAATGTGCATCATCTGAATGCTTTTTGGCAAAGCGTGTGACTTCAAGGCACGTGCCAAAGAGGAGTTGATGACAACTTAACGACTTTCATGTTCTTTTGAAAGGAACACTTGTTGTGGGAAAGGGAAAACATTCTGGGACAAATGGATTTCAGACCTGTGTTCTTAAAGAAAAAAATTTCTTTACAAGAATAAAGTTAACAAAGAATTTTTTCCCTGAAACCCTTGCGGATAATCCACCCTGCAGATTATTGAGAGTCCTCTGTACTATGATTAAAATATTAATTAATAAAACATTAGGAATAAAAGAAACAAAAGTACTGAATCACAAGACAGCAAGAAGTAAATAAAATGGACACAGAAGTTCAACCCAACAAAGCGCAAAGGCTAAAACCATCCACTCTACTCTACTCAATATCATCAGCTATTGGGTTTATATATCTAACTATAAGAAGAGTATTTGTAGGCACTATGCCAATAAAATAAAAAAGAAGTTTAGTGTCATAATTTCTTCTAAGTGTAATCAATTTGTGTAAATCAATGTAAATACTACTTTTAATCCCTGTGACAGAATTTTTTTCAGCTTTCTGCAACAAATTTTCTAGAACCAATTTCTTTCTGCAACACTAGAATATTCTTCAATAATAAATATATATGAGCTAATATTTAGAAAAGTGCCAATTTGAGTCCCAAGTGAATTTTCACTAGTACTTCAATAACTAGTTAAAAAAATAATTTTCCCCAGAAAGAAGATAAGTTTTGCTTTCATTTCATCTAATAACATCAGAAAAAAAAATATTTTTTTCTTTAGTATCCCTTAAGACTGCTATTACCATTACCCAAAACAAATGAGTTACTTCTGTCATTTGTACTCGTTTTCCCAACATTTTTTATTTTTGCACTTACACAACTTCCCTTTTAGGTACATCATGTCATAACTAAATTAGTTTTAAGTCCGAAAAATATTTTTAAAATATTTTATTTTTCACACAAACTAATGGTATTCAATATGAATGAAAATAGTTTTCCAACATTATCATGCTTAAAAAGCAAGACTTAAAAAAGAACATTTAAAAATTGACATACCCATCGTGGTCCTGAAAATTTATAATTCTCAGCACCATCTAATACAATATCAGGAGCTACAAATCCCTGAACAGGTGTTGCAAACTGTTGAGCTGAGCTCCCAAGTAAGGGCAAATGAATTAATGGATAACTGAAAATGATAATAATAATAATAAATAAATAAATAATCTATAAACTGTACTGTTACCCTTATTAGAAAACTGGCACAAAAACCACTGACTTATTAGTTTTTAGACACAATATTGAATTCCAAGAAATATTTAATTGAATTTTAGTAACAGCTGTTTTATTGATCAAGAAACAATAGTCGTTTCCTAACAAAATAATTTAAGTACCAAAGCCAACACAGCAATAGCTTTTATCAATATGTCTATATCATAGAATCCAAAAAAAAAAAAAAATCTGTCTTTACAAAAAAGTATGGTAAAATCTCATTTGGAATATGTCATTCTTTTTTAGTCTCTGTGTCAATGGTTTGTACACAAAATTGGATTTTTTTTTCAAGGAATATCAAAGAACTTTTCAAGGATAAAAAAGCTTTCTCAAGGAATATTTTATGACTATCTGAAAGCGAAAAATTTTTTGCAACACTAAAACAATAACAGGGACCGCGCTAAGGATTTTAAGTTGTTAGCCAGTAAATTAGCTAAGTTTTAAAAGTCTTATCCAAACTTACAAGAGTTTTAGTCAAAGAAATTTAATTATTTGTTTTTTAATGTAATACATGCATTTTTTTCCCAAGTGAAATTTACTGACAATTTTCTACTCGCCAATACTTTATAGCCAAATTGGATTTTTTTTTCGCCGAATTTTCTATTTTATCGTATTTGGCAAGGTGGCGAATGCTTAGTACAGTCCCTGAATAAGAGCTGATTTGGTTACTAATCATACAAAAGTCTCAGCATTAGATAAAACCTTTTACACCACTCTATAAAAGCTTTAGAATCAATCTTTCATAGTGGGTAGTAGTAAAGATCAGGCTACCACTGACCAAAAGTAACAATAAAAGCGTAATATTTTTTTCAAAAATAGTAATAAAGATAAATTTAGTACAATTACTAATTAAAAAAACAATCTTAACTAATTTCAAATTCACTTTAGAAAATGCTATGGCTATACTATCAAGAAACTTATGAAACGCTTGCTTTATACACGCCCTCAGGTTGAGAACCTGTGCTGTACAGTGTTTATTTCAAGAAATTTGAGAACAAATTTAAAGAAACTATTTGAGTTTGCAGCCAGTTTCACATTTCATTCAAGTCTAATTATTATATAAACCAGATTCTATTTTTAAAAAAATATGTAAATTACACATTACAAACTTTACTAAAAATTTTACTTTTTAAACTACAACAAAAGAGTGGTTGAGGGTCAAGTAATTGAAGCATACTTTCAAGATATTTTCTATTTTAACAATCAGTATTAGAAATAGGCAGTCGAAAAATGTTCTTTTCAACTAAATATCAAATTTAAAGGCCCAAGTGTTCACACTTAGGTATCAAAAATGCAGCTTCAAGCAGTACAATACTCTTCCATAATTCCCTGCAATCAAATTGAAATTGACACATGAAGAGATAGAAAGTTTTATAATTTCGACTTTTTTAAATATAAACAAGTATCCAGACCTTGATAAAATTTTAACCTGTCTGTGAACTCAAATATTTTTTTTACTGCTGTACTTCTTCTAAGTCTTACTTCACTGCCACCAGTAAAACTAAAATTATATACTAGTACTGCAACACTATGCAACCAATATATCTGTTCAAATATATTTTTACTTCTTTTTCAGTATTATTAATTAAGAGTTGAAACATTGGCGATCAACATTTGTCCCTCAACAAAAAAGTGCTAACAGAAAAACTTCCTGAGAACCACATTCACAACCTTCGTCTATATTATCTGAGTCAGAGAGTAACATTTAGGTTTAAAGAATTCTTGCAACTGCATTTGTGTTTAATTTATTCAAAATAACACCTAGATTTTTGTCATATAGGAAATCAATTATGTGTGTAAATACAAGGGCTAAATTAAAATACTTATTTCTAGTACTGCTAACAAACATTTGAAAATCTTAAATATTAAAAAAGAAAATACTAATACTTACCAACATAAAGCAGAAATAGCAAGAGTGATTAAAATTACTGAATAAGGATGACTAGAACAAAAAAGCCCATGACTGTAATAAATTCTAGCAATTTTGTCTTGGATGTCTGCAGAATATGACTTTGTTCGTAAAGTATTATCCATCAGAAGGACACAAGTTCATTTATTTTGCCTGAAAATTTAATAACCTATTACTAAAGCATCAGTAAAAAAAATGACAAAATATTAATTACAGCTTAACATGAGATACAACTTTAATAACATTCCTCCGAAACAACAAAATGTTTATGAAAATTAAAAAATTACACCATATTCTAATCACTACTAAGATTTTAACTTTTTCCACTTTTCCCCCAAATGAATCTTTTTTTTTTCTTTTCTTTTTGACCCCTTTATGGAGTTGGAAATATGAATGTTGGGACTGATAAGAGTGAAAAGAAAATTTTGCATCCTATAGTGCCTTCATAGCTCAATAAACTTAGTGAATGACACACTCAATGCAGTAGAGCATCGGTCCCCAACAGGTGGTCCTAAGAGTTAGCGAAAGGTACAAAGGAGGTTCGCAAAAATAATATTGTAATGGCAGAATTTAAACATGTGTGTTAGAGATAAAGTCTCAAGCTCTCAAGCTTTTTTAATTAATTTAATTTTAGTTAATCCAAGTATTTTATAATTATAATTTCACATTATTCGAATCTTATGGCAATGTGACCAACCTGACAGTATAAAGAAATATGCTTTCTAATGAAAATTTACGGGAACTTAGCAGCAAAAGCATGAAAGAAAATTGATTAGCATTTTAGCTAATGGAGCTAGAAGCACTATCATGCAGATATGTCTTGGTATTATGTATTGAAATATATCTACAAATAAAACCATAAAAAAAATTTTCATGCTTTTAAGTGGTGATTATTTTGAAGAACCAATTAAAGAACACGATTAAAGAAATTATCAAGATTAAAAATTGAAAGAATGCAAGAGCAAAACCATAAGCAGCTCAAAAATGCCAAAGAATGCCGTAATATCCATACTCTGACATTTTATTCCATTTTTAAAGAACCCTGAAACCCATGTTTGCACTGCAATGATTCAAAAAATGACTTTTTTTATGCTGTTACATGTTAAATGTTACAATATTTTGCCTTTTTTGTTTTCATTGAAATAAAAATTTTCTCCACACCTTAAATATCAGAAATGTTTAATATTATTCATTTGAAGAATTTTATAATTTCAATATTAATTGCATGCTAGATAATTAACAAGTTGTGTTCTGATATTTTTCACGATAATTACTTTCATCAAAAAGAAAGAAAATTTAGTAACTTTAATAAGATATCAAGGATATGTTAATTACAGTACAATAATACATTTTACTTTGAGGAAAGTTTAAATTATGCTTATTTTCTTCCACTTAACTGATAATTTTATACGAAGAAAGCATAACAGTGAACGGTAGCCGATGAAATTCGGACAGAATCAGAAAAATTCATGAATCTGTCCTTGAATTCATTGGTATAATTTTTAAACAAAGCGTAGGTACAACCTTCAATTCAGCACTGATCGATCAAGCGCACAAATTAAAAAATGTATGTAGTCCACAAACAAGCCGGTCATTTCAAATTTTACGAGGCGTATACAGGGTATATACTAAAAGCAAATTTTTATCTGAAAACTAAGAGGCCACACATTTAATACATAAATTTTTCAAAGCTTCTTGATCCCTCTAAATGATGAACTTGTCATTGAAGCTGAAAATTGCACCCTACTTTTTAATTTCATGCTTTCTGATGCATTATAAGTGCAATATCCCTTGCAAAAAGTTAGGTTTTCTTCATTTTATGAATAGACTCTAGCTTAACTCATGAACTAATGTATGGACATGAGTAGGCACAGTCAAACCTCGTTAAAACGAACTTAAAAGGATATTTAAAATCAATTCATCTTATCCAAAAGAAAATAAACAAGAAGCAAAAGGGTAGTGCTTCCTAGTGTAGCTCGTCTTCAAGACATATATATATTTTCTTTTTTTTTTTTTTTTTTTTTGCGTGTTCAGATTAACAAGATACCTCTGAACTAATAAATATGCACATAAACTTTTTAATGAAGAACCAAGGAATAACACATGAAAAAAGAACTTTGTGTGATGAAAATTACATAAAGCTGATTTTTGATTCACCTATATCAAATTGCAAATCTTCAGCATCGAGTTTCAGGCAACCTATACTTTCAAATTTTGCAAAGGGTGTATGAACTCAACACAAATTGTAACGGAAAAAAAATCCACTTATGGGAGAAAACATTAATTTTTCAGCACCCCTCCCCCTTAGTGATAGGCCAATAAAGGTAAGAAGTACATTGTATATCAGAAGTTTTTTTTGTTAGAAAGCAGAAAAAGCGTCGCATGCAATAGGAATCATTACATTTTGCTTGAAATACTGAATATATTTCTTTCTGAATATGAGATTAACATGAAATTATTTAATTATGTTTGGTTGCATTTGAGGCTATTTAACAAAATTAATGTATTATGGTAAGTTTGTGTGGCGTGGAGTAAAAAGGTTTTTAATTTTATGACTAGAAAACTTCATATTTATTACATGTTTTGAAAGAACGTTCGAAAAATTTTCCTGATTGACATGTAAGAAAAAGTAGGGATGTCATTTTGCTTTTTTCAAACATTTTCAATACCATCTGGAACTCAAAAGAATAGTTCAAATTCCCTTTTTCCTGATTCTCCCCCAAAATATTAATGTTAAGCAATTCTACACTGAATAAAAATTATAACAGTTATGTGCAAAAATGAAAACTTACTACACTTGTATACTGAGTTGGTCAAGAAAATACATAGCATTTTTAATATGATGATGATTTGAATGAATAAATAACGTTCTTTTAAAAGCGCGGTAAAATAGTTCAGATCATAAATAGATAATCCGTTGCTTCATTTTTATTTTCGAAATGTTGCTTTAAAACCCCGCATGCTGATAACCATTCATAATGCAGGAAGCAGAGAAGAAACACGAAATATTAAGTTACGTCAAATCGAAATTTTCTTTCGGGCCTTTAATGCTCCACAAAAGAACATTTGATTGGCATGAAACCATCATTAAAGACTTAATAGAAGTTCAAGGTTATGCCTTTTTAACGAAAGACAGGAAGAATTCGCCATTACTTATGACGCCGCAAGACAAATCACGCTTAAAACGTAAACATCACAGATTTCATTTCATATCAGAGGCAAAACGGAAATACATCTAGGCTCTCCGCCATATGTTTTTTTTTTTACTGCACGTCAAATCCTCTGGCGGCAAATACTCAAAGCTTTGCAGAACTGTTTAAAAGGTTGCAGGGTCAACCAAGTGATATGCTCCTATCGGAAACACCGAAGATAAATGCCCAAAAATAATTACTCTTGACCTTTAAAAAAAAATCATTGATTTTTAAAAAATATGAAATACCGTTGTCTCAAAACAATGTAGAACAATATTTATTGTCTTAGACCCTAACGTTAAACTACAGATTGGAAATCAAAGAGGCAGTGGCGGCGCTAAGTAGGGGGAAGGGGGGGGGGCAAGTCCGTCGGGGAAAATTCCTAGTTCGTCGGGGAAATTTTTCCGACAACAAAATTTTCGGACAGAAATCGACTGCCGAAAAGTTTACTGACTCCGACAGAAATGTAAAAAAAAAAAAATCTATCTACTCAATAAAATATTTATCTACTCAGTAAAATATTTTTCTTTAAAAAAACAATCTAAGGCAGGGATTCAAGTGAAACAGGCAATCGCAAATTACAATCGCGACTGGAAATGAATTACATTAGAACGTTTCTTGATAAAAACATCGTGACGTCAGCGTGACGTTTGCCTATGAAAAACGAGCTAGATAAAACGTCACAGCCTACTTGGCGAATAAGAGGAGATCGCTGAGTGTTTGTGAGCTCTTATTGGCTCCACCCGTAGTGACGTCATGCCAATTTAAGTTAATGATAATGTAATTCACTTCCAGTAGCGATTGCAATTCGAAGCGATCGCAGTGCTGTTTCACTTGAATCCCTGCCTAAAACATCTTCATTATTCATTGGAGTGGAACGCTATCGTTAGCTGTCCTCATCTTGCTGCATCCTTTTAGGCGTACTTTAGTTCTGGGGAAAGTTACTTTTGTTCAGGCTAAAAAGGAGAAATATTATTTTTTTTCCAAACAGATCAGACCTCACACGAAAATTGCTAGCAGCATACTTTAAACAAACATTCATTGACATTTGAGAAGAGATACTTTCCGATAACTATTCGATGGTGGCAAGCCAATAAATCACCTGAATTGCCCCTTCCTAATGATTTCCTGTCATCGTCGCCTCTGCGGGTCGTCGCTGAGTCGTCGCCGTTGCAGGTGGTGATCGTCCTGCTCTTAGGCCCTGGGTGATTGTAACTACTTTTTGTCCTAGGGCTCCTTTCTCTTTCTAGGGCCCTGTTTTTGTCCTAAAAGCCTATTGGCGCGCAATCCTGATCGGCGCGGTGACAATTAAGGCTGTCGGAAATTTTCAAAGGAAATGCGGGATGGGGAGGTCTAGAAGAAACTCGGACGAATCTTTTCAATAGCGCTGCCTTCACTCGGTGTCTGTTAACCATATGGAATGGTGTCGGATTCCAAAAATTGTCGGATGGTTGAATGATTTTAACATTTTTATTTTAACTATTGGTACGACACAACCTAAAATTCGGTGTGATGAGTTAGGCGCGAACTCGTATATGAAGAAGAAAGTGCAGCTCCAATTCAAAATTGAATTCTGCATCACAGAGGTAAGAACTTATTGTTTTATTTAAAGTAATGATGCAGCTTTGCCTTTCAATTTGCTTGGGATAAATGGGACCGCTTTTTAGAACAGTTCGTTTTTGAAGCCTTATATAAAAGTTTTAAAACACAAGAATTTAAACCTATTGACTACTTATTTTATCTTGGACGTTATAAATGAACAAAAGTCCACCATTATTTTCCAAAATAATAATTTACGGTTTTAGTGATTATTTAAAAAAGATCACATGGGTGTCCCACTTAACCTATACTAAAAGAAAAAGAGGTCACCCACCTTTTATTTAAATTTGAAGCAAGGTATACTAAAACAGCTGTTCTCGACCTTTTTTGACCAGCGGACCGTCAAGAGCCTTTGAACAAAACCAGGACCGGTGATGTTCTTCTTTTCTTGTCTTTTTCTCCTCTTTTTTGTGGGGGGTGGAGGGGGAAGGGTCCTTCATTTGCGGAACGATAAAAAAATTTTTCTTCGACTTAAAGGAAAAAAAAAAAATCTTTCGATAAGAAGGCCATTAAATACTAGTGAAAAAATTTATGAATGGCTGCGGTTTTTTCTTTTTTTTTTTTACAGAATAATAAAAATAACAAATAAATTAATTAATATATAAGTGAAACCTTACTTAATGTAAAAGAAGTTACGAAAAAAAGTTTAAGACTAACATAAGTAGCTATTTCAATAATCAGATATAACTAATTAACATGGCTGAAAATCGTAGAAAAGCAAGAAAATTAATCACGATTCACGATATTAATGAAAATATCGTCGTATGTAGGATATTATTAGTATTATTATTGTATCTTTTCTTTCTCTCTCTCTCTTGAGTGAAAACTTTTTTTAAGGTGGATGATCAAAAATCTGTAAGAGTATAAACGAGTAAATAAAGTTTTGTCGCACCTTTTAAAGAATGTAACTGTTATAGTTCTTCCGTAGAAAAATTCCACAATCGCTTTAAAAAGAAAAAAAAAGTAAATAAATAAAATAAAAGTACAAAGAACATTAAAACACATTTTATCAAAGAAAGAAAAAAAAAAAAAAACCCACGTTCGTTAATAAAATGTCTCGAACTTTATTTTTAATCCGTTGCCAGTTGCTAAACATAAATAAAGAATAAAATGCTCTCGTGAATGAAAAATTTTTGTAAACAAAAAAAAATCGTCTGCCATAAAAAAAATAATAAATTAAACAAAAAATAAATAAATAAACAAAAAATCGTCTGCCCAGTCAGTCATTTTTTCTGAGACTGCATTTCCGCCATGTTTGCGGAGTCGGAGTCGGAATAAGAGTCCTCACAGAAGATTATTCAGAAAAGTACTTTACAATACATTATTTATCAAAACCATTTTTTTACAAAGTTAGGTTGAAGGAAATCCGCCTTTAAGTTCAGAATCAACATTCAATTTAAATTTCCCAGTAGGCGCCAGGTTAAAAATTTTTCTGAACGGTTCATCATTGAACGAAAAATGGTTCAAATTGAAAAGTGAAGTATGGGAATGAGTCTCTCCGAAATCGTTCGAACAAAAAAAAGTTTATTCAATTCGGACGGTTCACTTAAAAGTTATTAGGTGGGGAAAGGTTGCTTGAACGGCTCAATGTTGAACCAAAAATGTTCAAATTTAAAATTTAAATACGGTAATAAAGTATCCTTGCCGAGATGCTTCGAACAAAAAAAAGTTTGTTTAAATCGGACTGTTCACTCAAAAGTTATTAGGGATGACAGCTTGTTTGAATGGTTCAATGGTGAACGAAAAATTGTTTAAATCGAAAATGTAGATACGGGAATGAAGTATCCTTGAAAAGATCTTTCGAACAAAAAAAAGTTTGTTCAAATCGGACTGTTAACTAAAAAGTTAGTATCACGGGACAGGTTATTTGAACGGCTCAAAGTTGAACCAAAAATTGTTCAAATCGAAAAATCAAATATGGGAATGAGCTGTACTCGCCGAGATCTTTCCAACAAAAAAAAATTCGTTCAAATCGGAATGTTCATTCAAAAGTTATTAGGAGGGGACAGACAGACCGACCGACAGACCGACCGACCGACACACAAATTCCCCATCTCAATACCCTACTTTCAAATTTTTAATTTTTCGATATTTATTTCATGTTTTTTTTTTTTTGTTTCTTTTTGACTTTGTTTTGGACTTGGCGATATTTTTTGATTTGGCGATATTTTTTGAACTTGGCAATATTTTTTGGACTTGGCGATATTTTTTAGATACATTGGGCCACTTTTAATGCTTTTTTCGTCTCTTTTATTTTTAACGGGAAAGTAGGCTAAAAACCGTATATGACATCAATTAGCATTGAATCATTCAACCGGCTTTTTGCACCAATGATTTTTTCCTCATGTGTACGTGTAAAATTATTTTAAAAGCAATCATAATGCAGCAAATTTCTGTTTGAGTTGAAATTTAGTTTTGTATAAATATTTTTCAGTTTTTTGTGTATTAATGCATTGCTGTATGCAGATTTGCTATGCTACGTGTTTGACAAAAATATATGTTTAGCTGTTGATCAAACAAACAAAAAAAAAAAAAAAAAAAAAAAAAAAAAAAAAAAGAGAATTAGGGTTGGTTAGGGTAAGTGGGTCCCCTTTTTAGAACAGTTCGTTTTTAAGGCCTTATATAGCAGCTTTAAAGCAAAACAGTTTAAACTCATTGACTTATTTTATCTTGAACATTATTAATAAACACAAGTTCAGCATTATTTTCTAATAAAAAGCTTTAAATATTTTTAAATATCTTATCCCTTTGGGGGACCCACTTACCCCTAGGAAGGGGTAAGTGGGCCACCCCCATTTATTTATATTTAAAGTGAGCATATCTAAAAAAGGGGCTTGCGGGTCCTACCTGATAAAGTATGTAAAATTTTAGTAGGAAATATTTTTTTGTTAATTTATCCATTCACAACTTACATTTAAATGTGTATGACAGAAAATTATAAAGCAGAATACAAAACAATTGTGTCTGTGAAATTCATTAAAAGCCGTTAGCCATATTTTTTGCTTTTACGTATAAATTAGTGTTGAATAAACATAATGGAGTCGATTAAGATCAATTTTGGTAAAATAAGAAAAAAAATATATGGGCTGAAAAAAAAATGGAGGCACTTATAATGGCAGCGTCTATTTGAAGTTTGCTGAGGGAGAAACATTATCATTTCATCCTCAGTTACAATTCGAACATCCCTTACATTAAACCAATAAAAAGTGTAGCTATATTATTTTTTCTATCAAATTTAGCAGTATTTTTTTCGTTTGAATTATATTCTAAAATTAGAACTTAATAATAATTCATGGTTTTCTTTGATGCAAATTTCCCAAATACATAGCTACCAGCTTTTGCAGTTTTTGTAGCTGAACCATCAACTCCTTCTAGGTCTGTATCATTATCTTTCATTTTATCTTAGAAATTGCTTCATCAGAACTACTTTTCATTTTGAAATCATCATTATTATGAGGGGGCCCACATACCCCACAGTGAGAGGGCCCACTTACCCCACAGTGAGGGGCCCACTTACCCTAATAGGCAAAAACTACGGGGTAAGTGGGACCCCTCCCCTTAAACACTTATTAATAATACTTTGCGTAAAAATTCCTATAGCAATGTTTACTTCATGTTAAACTCTACAAGAAAACGTAATGAACATAGAAAAGATAATAAAAACTAACCTCGAAACTCTTCTTTGAAAAATGTTGTTAGAACTCGCAAAAAAAAAAAAAAAAAAAAAGGAATTTTTTTCGACATAAATTTTCTGATCTAAAATTTTTTCCCATCAACCTTATATTTCTGTAAAACCAATCACGGTGACAAAATATAACATGATCAGTAAAAAAAGTAAGAACCATATACGTATTTCAGTTTTAAGGGGGGGGGGGGCACTTACCCCAGTGGCCCACTTACCCGAACCAACCCTATTATGAATAAAGCAACCGGACGAAACTCCTCGAAAGACTGAATGTCATGACGAGACGCATTGTGATTTTTCAAAAAATATGCTAACGATTTTTTAAACAGGTATTTTCACAGAAATTAATTGATAAAAAATGCAGATTACTCACTGAATTTGAAATAAGTGTTCAGTGAACACACCTCACCCTTACCCGCTCTCTCCTAGAAAAAAGGCTTTAAGTTTTAAAGAAAAAAAGCTTAGTTTTAGTCAAAGAATGCAAAAACTAAAAAATAAATGAAAACACACACACAACACAGAAAACCAAAATTAAAGCTCAAATTTTTGACTTTCTGCCGAGCACGACTTTTAAAAACATTGTTTACTGTTCCGTATGAAAATCTCCTTTTCGAATTAAACTAGCTGTCGTGGCCGTCACGAAACTTTCTTCTATATCTATCTTATGAATTCCGGTTACAAAATAAAATACGTACTCCCCCGAGTAATTGGAGACAGCTACAATTTCCCAATTATCGTAATAACCCTGAAAATTCAGAATCAATGAGCGAAATTGGAAATCATTGCAAAAGCCTTGTTTAGATTAATTGCAAACATTTTATTTGTTAGTAAAAAGAAATTGGCAACAGTTAAAAATTTCAAATCATTGAAAGTTTTCAGCTGTTTTGATAATTAAATAGCGTGAAAGCGATTTTTTAATGAATTAATTTTTCGCATTGTTGACTAAGCGCAAAAATCACCCCACTCTCCTCCTGGGGCGATTGGCGCCAAAATTGAATCGATGCTTGCTTCCATATTGGGTTAGTGTGATTCCAAATTTCATTCAAATCGCAGCAATATTTCCCGAGATACAGTAGGTGCAATGACAAAATAAGCACTTTTGATTGCTCCACCCCCCTTTGAGATATTGACACACAAATTGAATCAGCACCTGCACTCAATAGGGTCTACCTATAGACCAATTTTAGTTTGATTCCGCCGGTTACTTCCTGAGATATAGCAGTCACCCTCGCGCAGAACACGTGCGATTGCTCCACCCCCCTTCGAGATATTGACAAACAAAATGAATCAGCACCTGTACTCAATAGGGTCTACCAATGGACCAATTTTCGTTTGATTCCGCCGGTTACTTCCTGAGATATAGCAGTCACCCTCGTGCAGAACACGTGCGATTGCTCCACCCCCCTTGGAGATATTGACAAACAAATTGAATCAGCACCTGTACTCAGTAGGGTCTACCTATGGACCAATTTTCGTTTGATTCCGCCGGTTACTTCCTGAGATATAGCAATCACCTCCGCGCAGAACACGTGCGATTGCTCCACCCCCTTGGAGGAATTCGCTAAAAAAAGTCAGGTGCACCAGTTCACATGGTGATACATATGTGTAAAAATTTTTGTTCGATTTCATTCAGTAGTTTTTGCTCTAGCGCGGCCACAAAAACTGGTCACACACATACAGACTCACACACACACAGACACACAGACAGACAGACATTTTCCAAAAATGGTCGAAATGGACTCAGCGCACCTCAAAACGTGCAAATCCTTCAAAATTCGACATTCGAAAATTTTCACGAAACCAATACTTTCTTCTATATATTAGATATAGAAGAAAGTAAAAATCAACGAATAAACTTATTTTTAGCAAAATTTGATCCAAATGTTTGTCAACTAATCAGCATTATTAAAAATATGTAACAAAATTTCGTGGATTTACCAATTAACCTGCAATTCTGTGGTAAATAAGAAGTGTTATTGTTATATAGCCGTACTAGCATTAAATGGTTTTTAAGGATTAAATTATTGCCATCATTTCGAAATTTTATGCACGGGGGTGGGGGCAATGGTTATATAATGAATGCAAATAATACTAAAACTCAACATTAACCATGTGTATTTAGAAAGCGCGGGTGAAATAAGCAGCTCCTGAACCCCAAAATGAATGGCCTGGTTATTGCTGCTGAGTTTTCACGTCTAAGAAATTTTACTGCTTTTTTTATTCAAAATGTTGCATGTTTAACAGGTATTTTCATAGAAATCCATCATGCTTAGTTTTTATAAGGACTAGTAATTAGTATTGTTGAAAAGTCATGCTGTTGCAACGCTATCAAACATATTCTTTATTCAATACACCGCCAACTCGTCTATTTCGATTCATGGACTGCAGTTTCGTGCTTATTATGCACTCATCAGCATGGAATACGAAAGTAGCAGAGTTGGAGGCAAAAAACCTCTTAAATGTGGTTGGAGGCAAAAAACCTCTTCATCCATGGTCCATGGATCGAAATAGCCGAGTTGGCTGTGTATTGCACGTTCCTGCCTTAGCCCTTGCTCAGAGGCGGTTACTCACTGCTTTATATTCTTTATTATTAAAATCTGAACGTACGTATCTATTTATCGATGTCATCCTAATTTCTCCCGAGCACCAGTGAGCTGACCATCAAACCAGGTATCGATAGATTCGTAATCTTTCAGTATTTGCATTCATTCAGCTTCTGTGGAAAAAAAGTCCAATTAGCAGAGGTATGAATTAAAAATGTTTTTTCCCTTTAGGTCATTTTCTGGAATCAACTCGGAAGTGTTTAAAAAAAAAAAAAACAGCAGGTACGACTTCAAGTGGAGAAAGTAAATCAACCTAGAAGTATTTAAAAATAATAATAACTTGTATGACGTTTTGCCAGTAGTAGCCGCCAGTAGTTTTAAATAAAGGTTGACGTAATGTTTCAAAAATTGTTAATGCCACATTTAAAAAGCCGTTGACAAATCATGTCATGAAACTCTTTTGCAACCGTTGCCTAACCGTTTTGCAACGAGACAAATTTTTGTTCTCTCAACGTAACTTGTAACGTTATGTCATTTTTTTAAAGGAAACGCTATGTAACGTATTGTGACACTTGGGACTATTTTGCTTTATCGTCTAATGTTCTGCAAAGTTTTTATGTTTCAGAAAGCCGAATTGATTACTAATGATTCCCACCACATTTTGTTTCCAGAGTTTGATTAACGCACGGTTCTACAGGTTCGTCGAATCAGGCACCACAATTTTAGAGGCACCAAAATAAGGTGCATTTCTTTGTTGTAATTATTATTATTTTAAAAACTACTGCTTTAAAATGTGCTAATTTTTTTTGCAAGAAAGGCACTAAATTTTAGCTGAACCAGGGCATCACTTTAGCTTGATCGAGAACTGCTTGTCTTGTCTTTCTGAAGGACTTCAAACAGCTTCCTGTAGAGATAAAGGAACCTTACCCTCTCCCTTGTCTAAACGTAGCCTAAGATAGCTTTAAAATATCCGTTTAGAATTGGGAATAACGAAAACTTTCCAGGAAGAGCGTACGAACTCTCTCCCTTCTTCGAATTGCATCAAAAGTAACTTTAAAGTGCATTTTTAGGCCCTCATTTTCAAAAAATTTCCACAAGAGTGCACCCACCCTTCTCTTAGCATCGCAACATATCATCTAAAACTACGTTTTTAAAACTTAAAAAACAAAAAAAGTTTCCAGAGAGATCCCTGTCATCCTGACTCTTCTCTTAGCGTTATTAAAGATAACGGAAAATGAGGTTTCAGACTCTTTAAACATTCTTGGGAACGCATGTAATAATGTTTTTTGAACACTGACTCATGGTCCTTCTTTTAGAACACTTTGTACGAGGCGCGTTCAAAAAGTAAGGGCCGTTTGGTCACAGAAAAAAATATACTCATAAGAAAAAAAAAATTAATGTCGTATTTAGTTAGGTACAAACTTACTTTAATTCTCTACATAGCCGCCGTTCACTGCGTAGAAACTTGCGTAGAACTTGCCGCCTAAGAATTGAACCAGTTGACAAGCGTTTTTGAGTCCCTCTTCGGTTTTAAAAGGTTGTCTACCTAGCCGCTGTTTAAAATGTAAGAGGAAGAAGTCGCCAGGTGCAAAATCGGGACTGTACGGTGGGTGGTCAAAAAGTTCTCTACGAAAATCTTAAATTTTCTCCTTGGTTTTGGCAGCAGTGTGAGGATGCGCGTTATCGGGGAGGAAGATTATGCCTGATGACAATTTCCCACGGCGTTTGTTTCGGATAGCAAGCCTTAATTTGTCGCCGAATCACAGAATGCAATTCACAGTTGGTGGGATCAACGATTTTCGTGGCCATTGTTCTTTGCGTTCACGGACAACAGTACGACTTCTGAAATGAAATAAATAACGCTGTAGCTTCACAATGAGTCAATTAATGGCCCAGCAGTAGTAAAACTGTGCTTCGAAGCGCCATTATTTAAATACAAGCAAACGGGAACATACTTTTTGAACGCGCCTCGTAGCACAAAACACTTCTTTGGATACTTTTCCACAGCAAGTATCGAACACACTTTGTTCATAACAACAGTTTTTGCTGTTAATTTCACCTGCAGTTTTGAGAGCAGGGGGCAGACAATGGGCGGCCTTTACGACCAGATTGCCAAAGCTTTAGCCGGCATTTGTAACACGAATGGAAATTGATTCAGTGAAACAAAATTTCTAATACCATCATAATGAGAAATTCTATTGTCCAGTAGTTATTAAGCTGTAGAAAGCTGTGGAAATTATATTAGTACAAGAGAAAACATTATTTCACAAGTGCACTTAAATGTATGCCTAATCTGTACTCAAATATGCCCTAATCTGTTCTCAAGCAAGTTCCCAAGCTCAAAGTTAACAAATATCCTGAGCAGAACACATTTACTGCAAATTTCAATGCACTTTCATTTTAGCGGAGCATTTTCTGAACATATTTTTGTGTATTCAGGTGCTCTCATCGTGTTTCCAATTGGTATTTGTTAATTGCAGGGTGTCTAGAAAAACCAAAATGAGAAGTAATACAATACCCAAATCAATAAAATTGACTATTTCAATTTTTATTTTTTGCTGAATGCCTAGTAATTTTTATAAGAAATAAAAACTAATTTAAACGGAATTTCATCGTATTTTATAGCTAACTATATGTACCAAATTATTCGCTAGCAATAGAATACCTCTTTTTCTTTTTTTATAAGTTTACAGTATTGCATGATGTATTTTCTTGATTCCATTATCATGCCGTATTAAAATTCTTATTTTCAAGTAATTTTTATGGTCATTTTCTTTAATTGAAAATCTTGGTTGGGATTATATTGTTAATATTACCTACAAGTGGAAAATTGAAGCTACTAAAAAGTCAATCAAAGGCGAACATAGAACTTTTTTAAGGGAGGGGAACTAAATTTTTTTACTCAATGTATACTACGTACGTAACCTCGTTTACATATCGCACGCCTAGAAGAATACTGTCACAACTCAAAAACAGAAAAATTTAAGACATGGAAAAGAAATTGATATATTAAAGCATTTAGTAATGGTGCAGTCTATCATACATTAGGTTAGATCAGCGGTTCCCAACCTTTTCAACTGTGCGGCCCACTAATTTTAGGGAAAAAATTTGGAGGCCCACTACTTGACAACAATACAAGTAAAACTTCTAATGACAAACAGACACCTATATTTATAAAAATCATATGCACATACTTCAATAATTAAGAGAAACTAAACAAGATTTTAGACTTTTTTTTTTTTTTTTTTGTTAAACGAGTACAACTTTATTGTTTCCACATAGAAGGAAACCCTTCAAAAAAAAATATTTAAAGTAAAAAGATTCTCAATGGGATTTTTGGCACTGTCTACTGCTCACGAGCGCATCAATATCTGGATTGAAATTCGATAATTTCAGCCTCAAATCACTCTCAACGTTCAATTTGTTTCTGTATTTATTTTTCAAAAATACTAATGTTGAAAAAGCTCGTTCACAAAGATAAGTGGTCGAAAATCCCATCAAGTGTCTCAGTGCAATTTTGGCAATAGCTGGGTAATCTTGCCGCACACTTATCCAGAACGGGACTAATGGCGTTGTTTTAAAAAGCGATTTTAAGGTCTGGTCGCATGATACTTCAATTAGCGAGTCTTCTTCACTGAAAGATAATCTCAATTTTGCCAGGTAATTTTCTTCAAAGGGATTTCTGATCCAGTGTATTTCATCCTCAATTTTAGGGAAGAATTTCCTAAGAAATATGAATATTATTATTTATTATTATTAGTTCTAAAAGAACGTAATATTTGAAATATTTAACGCTTGTAGAAAAGTCATTCGTTTAAGAACAATAATATTTTCAATAAGGGCTGCTAAAATATTAGCATAAAATAAGGAAAGATAAATACTTTCAACTAACCTGAGGCTAGAGGCCAAACAGTTGAGGTGATCTTTTATGGTTGCAGCTGTTTTCTCATCAATTTCAACATCGTTGGTCTCAATAAAATCTTGCAAGGTAGGAAATGCGTCATAGGAATCTTGTTCCACTTTTCGAACCCATCTCTGAAGTTTCTTTATCATAGCTTCAATTTTGTCTTGCACAAAAAACTTGTTACAATCCTTGCCTTGGAGAGTTAAATTCAGAACATTAAGAGAATTGAAAATATCCGCCAAATAGGCCAACCGTTTCAACCAATTTTCATCTGTGATGCAGTCTAAGTAAGAACTTGCAAGTTTCCCATTATTTACTTCATCCATAAGGAAAACCAAAAGTTCATCGCGGAGTTCGAACAATCTTGTCAGGACTTTGCCTCTTGAGAGCCACCGAACTTCACAACGAAGTAAAAGTTGCTTATGGTCACTTCCCATTTCGTCACACAAAACACGAAACAGTCTGGAGTTTTTAGGTCTAGCTTTGATAAAGTTCACGATTTTGACTGCGTCGTCAAGAGTTTTTTTCAAACACTCGTCGAAACCTTTGACTGCAAGAGCCTCTCTATGTATACTGCAATGTATCCATTGAACCAATTGTGCAACTGATTTAACCTTGGAGGCTAATCCATTATAAACTCCTGACATCGCTCGTGCCCAATCGGTTGTCAAACCTACACATTTCTTCCAATCTATTTCATTTTCTTTCATAAAATTGTCGGCAGCTTGAAAAATTTCCTCTCCAGTTGTTCTAGTCAACAAAGAGTGACAAAACAACATTTCTTCTTGAATACTGCCGTTCCATTCAAAGCGACAAAAAGCCAATAAATTAGCCTGACCAGCAACATCTGTGCTTTCGTCAAATTGGAGAGAAAAATATTCACTTTTTCTCAAAAGACTAAGCATGGCTTCTTTTACATTTTCCGACATTTCATCAATTCGTCTTTTAACTGTCGTGTTCGATAACGGAATTTCATTAATTTGTTTTGTACATTTATTATCAAATAACGCATCACTTATTATTTTTGCAGCGGGAATAATAAGTTTTTCTCCCACAGTGTGAGCTGAACCCTTCTTTGCAATTAGCAATGCTAGTTCATACGAAACTCTGGTGCTTAGAGTGCTTTGTTTTGAAGTCTTCTCCATAGTTGATTTTGTCATTACAAAATTTATTTTCTTCGCTTGAAAGAACTCAATTGACTTTCCTACATATTCTGGGTGCTTAGTTACAATATGTCTTTCTAGTTTCGAAACTTTCATACACTCACTTGAAAGGGTTTCAAAACAAATCACGCACTGAGGCATAGAACCTTTGAACCGCATGGGGTCTTCTTTAATGGACACGTGGAGAGCTTTTAGCTTTTAAATGGTAACACATCTGGGATCTCACTAGCGAATATTTTCGGAAAACTAACAATGGACCCCAAGATCTTAGAAACGACACTCTCGATTCAACGTCCGCGGCCCAGTACCATGCTGTCCGCGGCCCACGGGTTGGGAACCGCTGGGTTAGATCATTTCGGCTCATTTGCTTTCATAATGCTTTTAAAATAAACGTTTCTTTTTGACTTTTAAATCATGGCTCTGGGTACATCTCTGAACATTCAGAGTTTCGACTTTTTGAGTTGTGACAGTATTCCTCTAGGCGTGCGATATGTTGATCACAACTTAAATTTCGCAATGTTTCCGAGGAAGCAGAGTCTGACTAACCAATAGGTCAAGTAGGCGGTGGCCAATGACTCCTACTGTTTAGAAGCCCTCAAATGGCTAAAAAAAATAGTTAATGGCTAAAATTATAATTTTTAATTGCGGGGGACTCTCGAAAAAGGGGTTTAGTTTAGCTTAGATATTCCCGACAATTTAATTGAGTTCTCCGGGAAGAGCTCCAAATCTCTCGCTTCCCCTAATATTACTGAAAGTGGTCTGAAATTACGTGTTTTTTTTTCTTTTACTTTTACTTGAATGTCGAAAAACGTCTCTCCCATGAATGTGATAAAGGCAAAAAAAATTTGAATCGAAAGTGACTTGCGAAAATAACTCATTTCTTTGATAAGGCCCAGAAAATAATTTAAACAAATCATTTTCAGTAAAATCCAAATCGGAATAGCTTTCAAATTTATTCGTTAAAGTCCAATTTCCTCACTTAAAAAACCGTGAACGAGATTGTTAGAAAAAAACTTCATCATTTAAAAATAAATTCTCAAATAGTACTAAACATACATGATGCGATTTGATAGCATGAATCAAAAGTTGCGCGTACCTAACATGAATACAGGAATAAAAAAGAAACGAAAGCCTCTTTTTAAAATTTTGGATTACAAAGCAGTTTTAAAAAAAAAAGCCAAACAATGTTGCGAAAAAAAAGCAAGATCACGCAGCACACATGAATCGAAAAAAAATAAGGAAAATCACTTGCATACAGGGATGAAATCATGAAATTTATTAAAAAGAAATAAATTAAAAGAAACAATGGAGCGTCGGGAACAAGTTTAACATAAAATACGTTCAGAATTCATATTTGTCTTTTATACTCTTGCTCGCTAAAACTTTCGAAATGTCTTTTAATAAAAACATGAAAATTGTAAGAATTTCGCGTTTACCAACAACAAGAAAAAAAACCTTTAAAAAAAATTATATATTTTGCTATATATGTATACATTGCACCCTTGCTACAAAAGTGCCACAACTCAAAAATTGTCATTTTTGAGTTATGACCGTCATTAGACGTAGTTTACACGTCTTTACCAATCTTCAAAAGAGTCAGAAGTTGCATTGAAAAATCAGTCGCCAAAGGGCAGTTATGGCGTTTTGATGTTATCAAGATGCATAGGACCCCTTCCACTGAAATGCCACATCTTGAAATGTCGTCCAGCCGTCGTAGAGTAAGAGATGTATCGGGCTTCATATTGACAAATTCAAAAATACTAAAATGTGCCTAGTCAGCACGGGAACAGTTTTTTTCCATTCCTGGAAAACGTAGTTTTTTGAGTGGTGGCACTTTTGCAGCAAGGGTGCGATATATTAAATTAAATACATTTCAATTACGGTGGGGGGGGGGGGGGGTGCTTAGGTACGCCACTGGTATATGGATATGTCATGAATCATATCTTTTAGAACTGCGTTCCTTTCATATGTACACAAAATTGTTTAGGCGCTGTTTTGGCTGTATGCCCTCTTGCGCCAATAAATACAACCAAACCAACCAACCAAAAGTTTTTATTTCAAAATACACAGGCATTCTTTTTTCAAATAAATATCTCAGAGACCCATTCCAAATAAGTAAATCCAAGACGATAAGGGGGGGGGGGTGCTAAATGTAAAATGCTATGAATGTATAAAAGCAGACTGCATACCGAATTAAAAAAATAAATAATTAATATACGGTCATTTCCTTTCTTACCCTCGACGGAACAAGAAATGGATAAAAAGTTCGACATGTCTGCGTATGTGTGTATCTGTATATGTCTGTGGCACTGTAGCGCCTAAACAGATGGACCGATTTTGATCATTCTTTTTCTGTTTGAAACGAGAGTTGATCGAGAGCTTTCACAGCAAGGTCTTATCCTTTAAAAACGTTCATTAACGAAGATATCAATTAAAAACTTCGAAAAGCGTTTTTTATAATTTTTGCAGTGAAAACATACTTGAACATTTTAAAAATTAGTACCAAAAGAAAGTTTTCTGTGTCAGATATAACTTTTAGGAACGTCCATGTTGTATAGAATTTGAAGTAGAACTTTTTTTGACAGATTTAAAATACAACTAAAGCTTTATTCACATGCTTGGTACAACTGCTATCATTGTTGGCCTAGAAAGAAAGAAATCTCATTGATCAAAAAGTTTTACATTAAATAGTTTCAAAGATATTCAATTTTAAATGCGTTTTAACCCCTAAAGTTCATCTCAATATGAAGTCAGAAATAAGTTTTTTTTTCATTTTAAATTTTAACTAAATGTTAGTTTTTACTCTCATTTTTGCTCATTTCCCATATGAACGACCCATTGGAAGTAAGTATATTTGAACAACCAGTTCTAATGTATTCTACTTCTTTTCTCTTCTTCACTTTCTTTTGTTTTTGCGAGTGCATGTTATCAATTTAAGAAATTTTGCGAATTTCGCTATTTGATTCTCATTAGTTTTAAATAACTTATTTTCATATTATTCTGGTGGATACTTAACAGATGTTCAGAAATTATTCCAATTAATTTGCAGTGATGTTTCCATTTTTTTATTTCAAGCGTTTAAGATATTTACCTCTTTATACGACAAATTTCGAAATGTTAATATTTAATTATCATTACTCTTATTAGCTTTGCTTTGACATTTCAAAAGTTTTATAATTGATGAAATCTTATTTAAAATTCATTAGTAAGAAATCAATTACTGTAAATTTAGTTCTAAAACTAACACATTTTTTAAAGTTCACTATGAAGGAAGAATATATGCATTGAAAAATGTTTTTTTTTTTTAAACATTTATCTCTTAACCCTTTAAGCGGTCAATTATTTTACCAGAAATGCTTCCAAAAAATGCATATTTTTTTATTGCATATGCATATAGTTAAGTACCATACTTAACAGAATAAGAATATTAAGAATTTTGTAATTTTTTTTTTGTTTTTAATGCTTTTACAACATTTTTTATTTTACAATTTTGATCACAACCCTAAATGTTTTTTTTTTCAAGTACATTCTGCATGCAGTAAAGAATGGTTTACAAATTATGCAAAAATTTCTCTCACACTTACTGTGAATTTTGAAGTTTACAATTTTCCAAACAATTCAGAAGTCTTTTTCATACTGTCTAGTCATACAGTAGAACAAAAAGTTCCCGCTTTCCCGCTACATAGAAAGACCCGGATGAAAAGCATTTCATTTAATTGAACAAGACACACCATCTGTTGAAAAATAATATACTACTAAATAGTCTCTTTCAATAATGTCTCTCTTCAATAAAATTAGGGCAAACCAGAAAAGGAAATCAGAAAATATCGATGCCCGTACGCCGTACGGGCAAACCAGATAAGGCCAATTTCGGGCACGTACACTGTGCGGGCAAACTGCTTAAAGGGTTAACATCTCTCATTTTCTCTTAACATCATCTCTTAACATCATCTATCTCTTAACATCATCTCATTTAAAAACATCTCTTAAAAAAAGAAATGTTTTTGGGCTGATGTATTGATACAATCGATGTTTTAACTTTGAACAGCGGTGATGAAAACATAGATGTTTTTTATGTTGATGTTGCACCACCAACTGTGTGCACCAACACCCTGCTCACCGTTCTTTTATAAATGCATTTTTGTTTAAAAATATATCAACAAACTGAAAAATTGCAAATTTCAAAGCATTCATTTAAATTTACCACGAAACAGGTGGGAATATGTTGTCACCCACAATACATTTTTGTGAGTTCTACTCTCACGATCATGTACCCCGTGGCTCCTCTACATCAATTCAAATGATGTACACACAATAAAAAACAAAAGGTAATAAATTAGGTTAGTGACACGAACACCCATCACTTAATGCAACAAGAAGATTCAAATATTCTCGAAAAATATTCCCCACCGTGACGACAGTGAAATTTCGCCATGATGACGTCTGCCATGTGGTGCATTTGAACAAACAAACCTACGATGGGGAATACTGACGTACGATGAAAAGCACTTTTCTTTCTTCATTAACCTCATGGAATTACAGCACACGCTCTGTCTGGCATGAATGTTTTCATTTCTCATTAAATCATTAAGCTAAATGTTCTGTAAAGTTTATTTGTTCGTTGGAAATGTAGTAAAATGTGGTGATTTAAACGTGGTAGCGGTCAGAAAGTTAATCATGGAATCATATTAAATAAATTTCAGTAAGAACACTGTTACAAAATACCATGGTAAGTGTTTTGATTCAGTTTTGTACCTATTTCATATTGTAA
This sequence comes from Uloborus plumipes, assembly GCA_038373865.1. Lineage (NCBI taxonomy): Eukaryota > Metazoa > Arthropoda > Arachnida > Araneae > Uloboridae > Uloborus > Uloborus plumipes. The sequence continues at coordinate 128,447 of JAXGGA010001815.1, forward strand.
ATGATATGAAACATGATTGGAACCAATGTCGGATCTAGGTGAAAGCAATCCCCAGATGGCAACGTTTGGGGAGATGGGTCGGTATATTCAGCTTATTATTTCTGTTTTTTTTTTTCGTTAAAATTCGAAAAAAAAAAAAAAAAACCTGTCTTTGAAAAAGGTAGATAAGGGCGGCAGCTTAAAAAATGCCTTGGCTCGAAAAAATTTCAGATCCGGTACTGATCCACAATTATGAAACAAGGCATTAATGGCAAATTCGGACGTCATGTCGTTTTTCAACCAAAATTTTTCTATTTTCATACACTAAAGTTGGTTCCTTGTGACTCCAAAATGCACCTTTTCAATTTTCATGGTTAATTTTGTTTGTTCTAAAATTTCGTTATCTTGTACTACCATTTGAAGCATGTAGTTGCAAAAGTAGGTATTTCCAATATCCAATTCCAATTTCTTCACAAAATTCGTTCCGTCCAGTTTTTTTCATTGCAACATTTAATTAGACCTGATACCTGCAGAGAATTTCAAAATTATCCCTTAAATGGTTTAAGCAAAGCAGGAAAAGTTATTGTAACTCATATCTTTTTGTAGATATATGCGAATTTTTCCTTATATTGCTTTGGAGATACTTTAGCAGCCAAACACGTCATGTTATTGGTAAAATAATAATTGTTCATAATTTGTTATTGAATCACTTTTTATTACTCTTCAACTAAAGTGCTAATTTTGCTTTTCTAACTTACTCGAGTTTAACACCTTGTGCATAAAAGTTTAACTCTTTCACGACTAAGAGTAGAAAATTTTCCTTAAATAAAATTGATGTTAGCTGTATGAAGTTTTGTAAGTCCCCGCTTAGGGTATCCTGTTCTGTTTTGGTCTTTTGCAGAACCACGGGTCATTGTTTCCAGTTTTTTAAATCCCAAGTCAATCTTAAAATTAAGAAAATACAAAGAAGTTTGTACACATTTGGAGTACATACAGTTCCGTCATTTAGGGGGGTGGCAGGGGGGGGGGGTCAATCCCCCCCTTGACTTTGAGAAATCAATGTATTTACGCATAAGTGGGAGTAGTTTTTGTTGTTTTCTGGTGAAATTGTATTGTGTTGTTACCCTTTGCCCCCCCCCCCCCTGGAACAACTTGAAATGACGTCCCTGAGTACATTACAGAAAGCCCCTGTTAATTGCAATGGAATACATAAATTTAGGAAGGCTTTTGATCTTCAGTGGGCATTGTTATGATGATTCGGACCAGCCTAATTAATCCTAGGGCTTTTTTCGGATCATCACTTTTGTGTTGTATTTCAATCGAATTATAACATTAGTTGTATCTTTTAAGTAAAAGGTTATAAACAAGCGTACATTGCAAGTAACTTAGTAAACAAAAACGTTCAAAGCAAAGTAACAAGAAGTTCTGTCAAGAACTAAACGAGCCTACTTTCCCGTACATCGACATCGGCATTCTCGCATCTGATCATTATTCTTTTGATTATCTGAGACTTAAAATTATGTCAAACATACCTTTTTAGCACTTAGAGCTGATTTCGAAAAGCAAAATATACCCCTTTCATCAGATGAAATAGACACGTAAAAAGTAATTAACCAATAAATAAAGTTTTGTCGCACCTTTTAAAGAGTGTAACTGTTACAGTTCCTCCGTAGAAAAAATCCTCCATCGTTTTCAAAAAAAAAAAATAATAATAATAATAATAATAAAACAAAGAAATAAATAAATAAAAGTACAAAGAGCATCAAAACACATTTTATCAAAGAAAGAAAAAAAAAAGAAAAAAAAACTCGTCCGTTAATAAAATGTCTCGAATTTCACTTTTAATCTGTTGCCAGTTGTTAAATATAAATAAAGAATAAAATGTTCTCGTGAATGAAAAATTTTTGTTACAAAAAAAACATCGTCTGCCAAAAAAAAAAAAATAATAATAATAATAATTAAATAAAATAAAACAAATGAATAAATAAACAAAAAATCGTCTGCACAGTCAGTAATTTTTTTTCTGAGCCTGCATTTCCGCCATGTTTGCGGAGTCGGAGTCGGAATCAGAGTCCTCACAGAAGATTACTCAGAAAAGTACGTTACAAACATTATTTATCAAAACCATTTTCTTACAAAGTTAGTTTGAAGGAAATCCGACTTTAAGTTCAGGATCAACATTCAACTTAAATTCCCCGTAGACGCTAATGTTAATTTTTTTTTCTGAACGGTTCAATATTGAACGAAAAATGGTTCAAATCAAAAAGCGAAATATGGGAATGTATGGGAAAGCCTCTCCGAGATCTTTCAAACAAAAAAAAGTTTATTCCATTCGGACGGTTCACTCAAAAGTTATTAGGTGGGGAAAGGTTGCTTGAACGGTTCAATGTTGAACGAAAAAGTGTTCAAATTGAAAATTTAAATACGGTAATGAAGTATCCTTGCTGAGATCCTTCAAACAAAAAAAAGTTTATTTAAATCGGACTGTTCACTCAAAAGTTATTAGGGGTGACAGCTTGATTGAGCGGTTCAATGTTGAACGAAAAATTGTTCAAATCGGAAATGTAAATACGGGAATGAAGTATCCTTGAAAAGTTCTTTCGAACAAAAAAAAGTTTGTTCAAATCGGACTGTTCATTCAAAAGTTAGCATCGCGAGACCGGTTGTTTGAACGGTTCAAAGTTGAACCAAAAATTGTTCAAATCGAAAAATCAAATATGGGAATGAGCTGCACTCGCTGAGATCTTTCGAACAAAAAAAAATTTATTCCATTCGGACGGTTCACTCAAAAGTTATTAGGTGGAGAAAGGTTACTTAAACGGTTCAATGTTGAACCAAAAGTGTTCAAATTGAAAATTTAAATACGGTAATAAAGTATCCTTGCCGAGATGCTTCAAACAAAAAAAAGTTTGTTTAAATCGGACTGTTCATTCAAAAGTTATTAGGGGTGACAGCTTGATTGAGCGGTTCAATGTTGAACGAAAAATTGTTCAAATCGGAAATGTAAATACGGGAATGAAGTACCCTTGAAAAGTTCTTTCCAACAAAAAAAAGTTTGTTCAAATCGGACTGTTAATTAAAAAGTTAGTATCGCGAGACCGGTTTTTTGAACTGCTCAAAGTTGAACCAAAAATTGTTGAAATCAAAAAGTAAAATATGGGAATGAGCTGTACTCGCCGAGATCTTTCCAACAAAAAAAAGTTTGTCCAAATCGGAATGTTCATTCAAAAGTTATTAGGGGGGGGGACAGACAGACCGACCGACCGACCGACCGACCGACCGACACACAAATTCCCCATCTCAATACCCTACTTTCAAATTTTTAATTTTTCGATATTCATTTTACCTTTTTAATTTTTTAACTTGGCGATATTTTTTGGACTTGGCGATATTTTTTTAACTTGGCGATATTTTTTGGACTTGGCGATATTTTTTAGATGCATTAAGCTACTTTTAATACTTTTTTCGTCTTTCTTTTATTTTTAACGGGAAAGTAGGCTAAAAAAGAAGAAAACAATCAAATAAAAAAAAGTCCGGTCAAAATACTCAAACTCCATGTTTGCTTCGCGAACAAAAGAAGCATTGCAGAATATGACAGTTCGTACATTTTTTCTAATAAATTTATTTCATGATTTTGTATTACAACATTTTGTAAGAATGAAAAACAGTGCATAAAATAATCTTAACTATAATCTATGTTATCTTTATAGTCCAATCAGGCAAAGTATTTGCCGTAAAATTACCCATTGTTAAGTAAATTGCTATGGATTTTATTTATTTTGCATCAAAATAAATAAACAACTAAAATAAACAGTTACATAACACTAATATTTAATCTTAGTCTTTCGATTTTCAAAAGATTAAAACAGAGGTGTCAGTCCTTTTTCCTCTTAAGTTTAGTTTTATTGGATCATTTTTTTTAGATTAGAATTGACTAAGAAAGATTAATTACAATTTTTAGTGTTGTAATAGAGAAATCATATATTTATATTATTACTTACATTTTAGTGCAAACTACGCTTATAGAACTAATTTTTAGCTTTTTTTTTTTTAAATATTTATTCTAGTAGCCTTCTTTTGGCAACTAAAAGTGACTGAACAAAAAATTAGCTTTTAAGTTGTTACTCAAATAGAGTTGACAATTTTTACTCGAGTAAAACAAGCCACGGAAAAAAACGCGTTTCTGCGGTTCGCACTATTCGCGATTCTTTCACTTTTTATTTTTTAGATAACTTTCTAAACGCCAAAAAATGCACTCATTTTAACTGAGCCCAGCTTGCACCAATTTTAAAATGGGCCACGAAGCAGCTGTCACTCATATCCACGGACTTATTAAATACTTTGAGAAGCAAGATAACACATCGTTTTGAGACAAGATAATGTTGAACGAATTTCAATCACTAATTAAGAAGCGTTTTAAAATGGAAAAAATGATAAATTAATAAGTAAAAAATTAACCGACTTTTTCGTAAAAACTTTAAGGTATGTAATTTTAAGGTAAGGGGTTGAATGAATGAAGTGAAAAGGGGGCGCCCCTAAGGCAGCGCAAGCACTGCGACTACAGGTCTATTGTACTATCCTACCCCAAATGTTCAAACCAGTAGGCAGAATAAAAATCACATTCGCACAGAACATGCCCTGAGCTTTCTTCTGCCCTTGAGCTTCTCTGTAAGCTGGGTCATCAGTGATACCCAACAAGCGTAGCTGCCTATTTAGAGAACAGTGTCCGATGAGAAGTCCGATGGACATCTTGATCTCCTTTCTCTTCAAACTTAGTAGCTCCCTGGACCTCAGCAAGGGGGTTAGGGGCGATTATTATTATTTACTATATGAGTGTGTTATAGTTCGTTTTTTGCTTTCAAATGTATTTTTTACATTTAGTGTTACAGTTTTAGCTATAATTTAAGTTGTATGTGCGAGTGTCATTGATTTTTTTTAGCTATTAACACTAGTACAGTTTTTTTGCCTATTTTATGGATTTTCCGTGGTATTTGTTAAGCTACGGTAGTCGTGCCATCCTTTTCGAAGGGTAATCCAGAGTTTACTGTAAATAAAGTTGACAATAACTAAATATTAATGTTTTAATTGCATTTATTTAACGCAAGCAATGTTTCTTCTCTTTTTTTAGAATATTAGTGGAGTTTCAGGAGAAACGAAGTTGGACCCGTATCCATTTGAAGAGTTTGCTCCAACGCTATCTCAATGCTATGCTATTGTCTTAGCCGGGTAAATATCTTTGTTTTTGATCAAGACGTATGGTAAATCGCGGTTCCACGCCCCACCGAAACAGAAACATTTATAAAAATTTGCTGTGTCATGAAAAATGGAAAATAATGGCTGACACCTTTCTTAATTTAGGTCTAGATACTGCGTTAAATTGATCATCTCTCACAAATACGAAATAACTTATCTATTGTCAAAAAACGAAAGTGCCACTTTGAGGAAAATCACCTGACAGACAAGCAATTCGCTCCACTCCACCAGGATATCAGTTCCATTTTAAATAACATTGTAAAGCTTATTATAATTTGAAAAAGTGGTAACAGTAAGTTAAACTGATGTTAGTATAGTAAGTTAAACTGATGTTAGTATATATTAGTTAGTAAACTGATGATGTAAGTTAAACTGATGAAGTTAGTGTTATGAGTAACCTAACTTTTTTATTAAATGATTTTTCTTCTGATAAATATTAGAAAAAAAAAATGGAATTTTCCTCATTCCCGAGTAACTTTAAAAGGAGTGAGTAAAACTGATATTACTTGAGTTCGATTTAAAAGTACTTGTTCTTACTGCTGACATTTTTTCTCAAATCAATCATCTTCATTTTAAATCTAAAATAAGAGAAAAAAAAGTGAGAACATAAAATGTTTTCACAGAGAAAGTTAAAATATTTACAGGTACCTCGCAGCCAAACTTCATCTCCTGTCTCCAAGTGATGTTCGAGGAGTCAACGCCTTCGCCAGCTATTTCGCGATGCCTGCAATTATTTGTGTATCATTGTCTGATGCAAACTTTGGGGACTTCAGATGGGAGCTTTTGTCGGGACTGGTGATTGGAAAAGCTTTAGTGTTTCTTCTGGTGGCCTCCTCAGCTTTTTGCATTAGTGGTAACGTTGGCATTGCTGGTTTTCTTGCCATCTTCTGTGTGCACAGTAATGATCTACCTGTGGGAAATCCTTTAAGTAAGTAACATGTTTCAAATTTTGACTGTTATTCAGAAATTATTGGTTAATGTTAGTTATATTTCATTTCATTTCACCCTCCAGGGTCCCCCGTAAGTTAGTTATATTTAATGTACCCTAAAAGTATAGGGGTGAAAACTTGGCGGTTTGTTTATTATCAACTTTGGCGAAAACAGAATATCTTTTACGACACAGCAATGTTTGCTCTTCATTTCTACTCTAATGGAACTTTTTATTATTCTTAATTAATGCCCTGCACTATCAAGTTGTAATTCAATTGTGAAAAAGTACTGAAGAACAAGTGGACTAATGACTTAATAGTCAACAGACTGGAATTTGATGCATACATTTTTCTCAATTACATGATTTTTTTCAATGGGAAGACTGTTATGCATTTTATAGAGTTTTTAATATTGTCTGCTTTAGTTGTTGGATTATTTTACTTTTTAATGCAACTTTTAATCTAATTTAATAGCTTGTTTTTCTCCTCCGGTGGATTATTTTACATTTCAACTGCTTAATTAATTTTTTTGCGGAGTATTTTATATTTAATTGAGCAACTAATCATGATTAATGACTTGTTTTATTTAAAAGTATTAAGAAAAGGCAAAGTAAGATGTGCTATCGCGAAAGAAATACTTTCCATGCAGCTCTGGCCAAACATGGCGAATAGTACAAGGGTTGTCATGCGGTTGTAGAATGTCGCCAACTGAGAAATATTTGCTGATCCATAGCGAAAAATTCCTTACATCGCCAATGTACTCCTATTTCACACCCCACCTACGCTAAATTTTCCATAATATAATTTTTGTGCATAGATTTTCATGACTAAATAATTACAATTTAAAAACTATTTTCAGTATCTTCCCTGTACGGATATTACAGACCGAATATGATAAAATACCTGTTCCTGATGCCAGCTTTGACTTATGCTATTTTCTTACCCATTGGCAACTTTATGATGGCAGTCAACAGGATGAGGAAGCCTCCTAAGAATCAAATTCCATCATCAAGCTCCAACAGTGCTAATAACTTGGAAAAACCTTCATTTATTCGTGAACTTGTAGCGAACTTTTCCAGTTCTCTTAAAAGTCCTGTCATCATGGCAACATTTGCAGGCCTCATGCTCAACGTTTTTTTCAGAGGGAAGGTGCCCAAAGTCTTGCATAAGCCCATTCACGTAAGTACCAGAGGAAATTTAACTTATTTGACTTAATTATGTTTAAGACCTTATCTTGCAAGTTTTTGTACCAGGCTAATGACCAGAAATTAAAAAGAGAGGTCCAAAAAAGTTATCATCCTTTGTTCTAAATATTTTCAAAGAAATAGTTAAGTTGTTCATTTGCACCGTGTCGTTTTCCTAGTAAATTATGCTGGAAACAAGTAAAGATTCAACTTTAAGTAACATAATCAATTTAATGGGATGACTACTGCATGCAAAGGCTCTTGCCCACTCCTTTCCTCATTACAAGTAAGCCACCAGTTTTTTCATAAGTAATGTGACCATACATCCCGTTTTGAACGGGATAGTCCCGTTTTCAGGTATTCTATCCTGTTGTCCGCGCACAGATTGAAATCTCCCATTTTCTGAAGAGACACAACGGGACACTGAATGTTTCAACTATAAACCACTTATTTAAGTGTTTTCATACGACGATGAATAAAATTACGACAAATGATGCATGATTTATGTAATATACTTTATTTTAGCACAGATCTAATGCACTATTATATATTATATTTTTCCAAATAACTGATTTGTTGACTCATGTAAAAGCAGTTTACAACAACAGTTCTTAAAGCAATGTTGATTTAAAAAATGATTTGTATGAAACTCGGCCAATAATTTCATTCAAATCAGCACCAAATGCGTTTAGGTAAATTTGTAGAGTTAAAATTACATCAATTCTTCTCTTTTGAACGTTTATTTCAGCCATTAACTATTTTAAAAATAAATTTTTTGTTTTTACTTATTTTAACTTTTATTATGCATTTGCAGATGTCTAAAGTTGGTAAATATTCCGTTTTGAGGAAGAAAAATAAGCAAATAAATAAATGGTCACACATTAGTCACAATGTAAATTACTAACAAATAAATGTTCGTCTGCTTTTATAAATAGATGTTTTTCTTTTTCTTTTCTTTTTATTTGTTGTCAAATAGAGAAGCTCTTTGTGTTTCTCTTTTCAGACGTAAAAGTTCCTCCTGATCGGAAAATTTATTAAATGTGTCTACTTTTAACAGATTATATTGAAAAGTACATCCTTTTCTGTTAGGTAGTGGCTGCAACCATTCCGGGACTCGCCCTTTCTATACTTGGTTTCAGTTTTGTGAGTAAAGAAAGATATTTTTTGAGTTCTGGGATTATCCTGGCTGCTGTCCTTGTAGTCGTCAAGATGTAAGTACATCAGCTATTAATAAAGTTTAACTTATACAGGCGTTCGGAGTCCTTATATATTGTTTCTTTTGAGAGAAGGAAAATTTAAGTTGCCTTGAAATGTGTAGTATCGGTACTACATTTCTCATAAGGTACAACTGAGGTTTCAATATTTGAGCTAAACCCATAAGCAATAAGAATAACAGGCGCCAACCCTTTTCAAACACCAAGAATGAATGGGATATTTGATTATTATTCTAAATATAGATCTGAATTTTCTTTCTTTCTTTTTTTTTTTCAAAATAGGGTTTTAGCGACTTGATTTTATAGAAATATATTTGAAATTTGTTTGTTACCCGAAATAAATTTCTAACGCACTTAAAATAAAAAATAAAGTTTAAATGCAACTTAGAAACTAAACGTTTTTAATGTGAAGAGATTTAGCTCCAAGGAAGATACATAGAATTAAAACTCCGTTGTATTCTCTTCATGCATATCTTATCTGTCAATTTAGTATGCACCCAGAAATTATAATTGAGTGCACAAGTTTGATAATTTTCTCAGGACATCTTTCATTTTCTTCGAACAAATAATTAAAACATTTTGGCGCCACTACCGTCAATTCTGGGTTTCTTATCTAGATGTAATGTAAGTAGGTTGAAATCTTGTCGAGATCACCCTTTATCGGCTAACCTGATCTATGCTTAGCCATAATCAGATGTTGTTCTTGAAAGATAAGATGAATTTGAAGATATTGGATCAGGGACTTCTTAAAGCCACATTTGTCGATTTTTCTCACTTGCACATCTTAATTTTCTTGACATCACAACAAAGGTCTTGAAATTTTTTAAAAGCTAGATTTTTCAAAATTTTAATTCAATGATCTAAAACTGGCTATGTTTTTGTAATAAATGAGTGGGAAACCGATGCAGTAATTGGACAACTATCTAATGCTTTTCAACACATTGTGGTCAACTTTAACGTGGAAGTCTTTTTTTTTTTTTTTTGAAAAGAAAGTATGACAGAAAGTGAATAAAAATTTGAAATGCATCAGCTAAGTATCGTAAAAATATTGCTAAAAAGTCGAAAATAAATTTATAAAATGAGCAAATATTGAAATGAAAACTTTGAAAGTAGGGCATCGAAATTTATCGACCAAGAAACCTCTTTTTTTCATTACAATTTTTTGAAAGAGCTTTTAGTTAAGGTTGTTCATAAGGGGATTTTTTATTTGTTTATTTTTGAAGTAGTTTTCGAATGATTTAAAAAAAAAAAGCGTCCAGGGCAGAAATTCAAACTTCTGTACCTAAGATATCGAGAAAACCATTATTTTTCTAACGCTAAAAATTTTCAGAAATTACAAATATATCTTCAGCTTTTTGTTTTCCAAAATACTCGTAGGAAAAAAAAGTCATTACTAACAAGAGAAATGCCATTTCTCGGAGATTTAACATTAACCCAACCCAGAGGTTAATTAATTGAATAAAAATGAAATGAATTCAAAGCAGAGTTTTTTTTTTTTTTTGTATATAAATGATTGCTGAAATGCTGTTTTAAAATTTTCATTTATAGTTGCAGAACATTTGCAAATAAAAATCTAATAATTGAAAATTGCATATAATAGCTATTAACAAAAAGAAGTAGGAGTAGTATAGATGGATGTTTACTATGAATAGTTACATGTCTTAAAAAGCAATGTATGTAATTTAAGTAACTGATGTGATGGTAGTAAGTGTTGGACAAAAATGTTGATGAATATACTAAATTATGGTAATACATGCAATAAAATACAATTTCTTATGTAACGTTCATATCCTTGCGCCTTGCGCTCAATTATACATTCGTATTATGAACATCAATAGCGTTTTTTTGTCCCTATGTATATTTAGTCATTGATGTATTTTTATTTATTAATCTTGAGCTGTATTGATATTTGCATGTTTACATATAGTTTTGTCGACTGTTTGGTTAAATTTGGACTAGATGTAATTAATTAATACATTTTCTTCTGTTAAGTTATAAG